>VDFB02391739.1:0-279631 GCA_007258455.2 Sequoia sempervirens | reverse complement strand
AATTATAAGGTGAGAAAATTGATCCAATTAGCAAATTTCAAATGTTTCCTTCAAATTTGAGTTTTAACTTGTCTTTTACTCAGCTTTCGAGTGGCAAGTTTTATCCTTAAAGATAATATCCGAGAAAGTTTCCAAATTCGTCACCAGTTCAATAAAGCTCTTGTATCTTTTTTCCAATTTCGACTTTTCAAGACTTATCCTTTTGGGTGTTGGAAAATAAATAATTAAAATAATTATTTCATGTATTATTTCCAACCCATTCGTTTTTATGGCAAATTATTTTGTCTAAGGCAATTTGATTTTTTCAAATTCTATCTGCCTTAGGCGACTTTTCTTTCTTCCAAATTGTTTTGCCATAACTTTTTATTTGTCCAAAATTATTTCGCCGTAAATTTCAATCGTCCAAAGTTATTTCGCCGTCGTCCAAAATTATTTTGCTGTAAATTTTAATCATCCAAAGTCTCTGGCAAAATTTATTTCATCTTCCTAGAACATTTGGCATGATTTTAATGTTTTGACTTAGGCGAATTTTCCTTCTTTTCAAGCATGGCGAAATTTTAAAGTGTCAAGCATATATATTTAATTTCTCAAAGCCCATACTTAGGCAAAAATTTTTAATTTTCACACTTCTAAGCATGGCGGACTTTGGCTTTCTTCAAGCCACTTTGGGGCGGACTTCAGCAAGTGTTTAGCCACTTCAACCTTTGACTAAGGGCGGACTTTGTCTCCTCTCTTGCCATTTAAAATTTGAACATGGGCGGACTTCATAGTATTTCATGCCACTTCCTTTGGCTTGAGGGCAGACTTCACACATTTTTATGCCATCCAACACATGGACAGGGCAGACTTGCCTTGTTTTGTTGCCATTCATAGGGCGAACTTTGGGTCTTCTCTTGCCGTTTTGTTTTTTATGCAAGGCGGACTTCATCAAACTTGTTGCCATTTCACCCTATGCCTAAGGGCGGACTTTGTAACTTTTGATGCCACTTTGACTTTTTGGCTAAGGCGGACTTCATACACTTGCCAGCCACTCCTCACTTTGCTAAGGGCGGACTTCACTTTCTAGCTTGCCATTGGAGGGCGGAGTTTGCTATGTGGCTTGCCATTTAACCCATAGACAAGGCGGACTTGCTTCAACTCATTGCCACACAAGGGCGGACTTACCCTTGTGTCTTGCCATTCAGCTTTATGTCCAAGGGCGGACTTCACATGATATTGTGCCATTGTTTCATCTGTTCAAGGCGGACTTGGCCTGATCTTATGCCATTTTCCTTCTGGCTGAAGCTTTTTTGACATCAATTTCTCCTTTCTCCATGCTGGTTGAACTCCATACTTAGGCAAATTTCTCATAAATTTCATTCTCCTCCATGAATCTTCTCAGATTTCTCATGAATTTCTCAGATTTTTATCAGATTTGATGATTCCATGACTGATTTTTCCAGATTAATCACCATTTTCTGTGATTTTCGAGCAAATTTTTCCAGATTTTTAACTTTTCCAGAATTTTGCGGTGAATTCAAAAAATTTCAAATCCATTTTCTGAGAGTTTCATTGATCTTTTCGAATTTCTGAGTGGATTTTTGAAACTCGTGACCTTTCTAAATATAGAAACTTTCAAAAATAGAAATTTTCCAAAAATAGCAACTTTCCAAAAATAAACCCTAAAAAATAGGGATCTTAGAATTGCCCAAAAGTGCCAAAAAAGTAGGTCCCAAAAAATAGGGGCCAAAGTGAAAACCCTAAAACTCTGATAGGCTCAATTGAATCGGAAGACAGCCAATCTTCGCCTCCTGTGCCTCCTAAGCGGATGGCTTAATGCCAGGTCAGCTGATCTTGTGGCTGGAAACTCATTGCTTGACCTGTGTGACCATTCAAAGTCTGCACTAAAAACCCACTGCAGACCCTGGGACGAAAACCAAGACGAACCACAAACCCTAAAAGAAAGAGGGTACCCATTTGCAATGGGGCGAGGTGTGAATTAGGTCACAACATCTGGTGACTCCACGTGAGGAATGTTCCTGAACATTCCAAAGATAAAGACCTATTCTGAATCTGGAATCTCTGACTAAATCAAACTAACTTACCTCTAGGTTAAAAGTGTACTTAGAAAGAAAAGAAATCCTAGATTGGATCAAGACACTTTTCCCTTCAATCACAAGTGTGTGCAAATGCGTTTATTCCATCTCATGAAATCAGTATGACTTTTTGGTTCTGTCATGGCAGGTTTTGTAATTTGTCCCAACTCCAAAAGCATCCTTGGATAGAGCCTTGGAGCCAGCGAGCGTCTATAGCCCCGGCAAGGTTATCTTCTATAAACTCACGGAGATTGCTCTACTTCCCGCGATTTATAATTTTTTGATTTTCTTATTTTTCACTTTTGATGATTGATCGATTTGAGGGCACGCCTATAGAGATGTCCACACACCCAAAAGCCAAATGTTTTGATTCTTCTATTTTTCTTTATTTCTCTCGATAATTCTTTTCTTTTCACATATTTCCACATTTTGGCTTGTAAGCAGTGAAGCTCACATGGGTTTGAGTATTATAGTGGCGCTGGAGCCAGACTTTTGATTAGCCTAACCTTGACTTCTCCTAGGAAACCATAATGACTCAGAGAAATTATCAAATGTGTGAAAATATAGTGATCTTCAATACTTAGTGTCTAGACACAATATACGATTCCCCTTCTAGCCAAGTACAAATCCTAACCTAAAGTTAAACTAGAAGGATTCAGTCTCGGATTCCGAGATTCCTAACGAGTACTTATCAATGGAATAATCTAAACATTACTTTGTGGAATAAGACCAGTGTGTGCGTTTGGAATACCTTACCTTCTTGCAAATGGAGATCCACCATTTATTCAAAGCAACTAAATCTAAGGGAAAGCAAACGAAGGGAAGCAAGCAAACAAAGCAAACTAATCTAAGAAAGCAGGAAAACTGAAAGCAAACGCACACCCAAACAGGAAAAGAAATCTAATCTAGCTATGTACAAAGCAAGACCCGATGGGAGTCTATGACTGGAAGTAATGCTTTAGAAATTGCCCGTTGACGGGCAATGGAACTTCTTCTCCAGTTAGTGTCTTCAACTTAAAAGCATTGTCCCCCACAATTTCCGAAATCTGGAAGGGACCCATCCATAGGTTGTCAAATTTATTGTGGTCTCCTCTTCTCTCGTGAGCTCTGTCCCAACAAAGGACTAAATCGGAAATTCGAAACGCCTTAACTCTCGCTCGTTTGTCGAACCATCTTTTAACAATATCTTGATGTTTGGCAAATTTTTCCAGGGCCTGATCTCTTTTTTCTTCCAAAAGCAGTAACTGCGACAATCTGGTTTTAACCCTTTCTTCTTCTTCCAAACATTCTTGCATGAACTGCAAAGTTGGAATCCTCAGTTGTATAGGAAATATTGGATCTTGCCCATAAACCAGGTGGTAGGGTGATGTACCTAAGGAACTCTTTACTCTTACTCTATCCGCCCAAAGAGCGAATCTCAATTGCGTGTGCCAATCCCTTGGATTTTTGTCTAGCAATTTCTTGATGACGTTCAATAAATTCTTGTTCGTGGATTCAGCTAATCCGTTGCCCTGGGTATAGTAATTTGATGAAAATTTCAGAGTAATACCATACTCGAAAGCCTAGTTAGAAAATCTCAATGAAGAAAATGCAGAACCGTTATCACACACTAAAGCATGAGGACAACTAAACCTGGTGACAATGTTTTCTTCCAAAATTTGATTACAGTATCAGAAGTGCAAAACTTCAAAGCCTGAGCTTCTGACCACCGCGTGCAGTAGTCAGTTGCGGTTAGAATATACCTGTGTTGTGCCGAGGAAGGTGGATTGATCATACCAATGAAATCGAGTCCCCATTTTGCAAAGGGTCGCACTTCGATCACAAGTTGCAGTGGCATAGCTGGGTTCCTTTCTCGTGCGGCAGTGATATGGCATGTATGGCAAGTCTTCACGTGATCGTATGCATCTTTGAATACTGTCGGCCAATAATAGCCGGCCATCAAAATTTGGTGTGCTGGTGCGAGCGCTCCTCTGTGGCCGGTTCCAAATCTAGAATGGAAATGTTCTATTGTTTGTTTAGCTTCTTTTCCCAGGCATCTTGAAAAAACTCCTTCATGATTTCTCCTGTATAACACTGCTCCTTGCATATATCTTTGGCTTTTCATTCGTAAAGCTCTCTTTTGTACAGGATTCAAATGGTTTGGGCATTTTTGATTGAGAAGGAAGTAGACGATATCGTCATACCATTCGTCAGGGGATACTCCTTGAAGTTCATACACTTGTTGTACAAGTCCTGGTCCGGTGGCAATGGTCTGTGTCAAAGCTTGGCCGCAGACGATCTTCATTGGTTGAATTTCAACATCATACTCCTGAATAATTGTGACCCACTTTCCTCTCCTTTCTCCTAGTTCATTTTGCATTAGGAGAGTTTTAACTGTCACATCTGGGACCACAGCAAAGACTTTACTTCTCAATATGTAGTGACGAAATTTCTTTATCGCCTTGACCAAAGCATATGCTTGCTTCTCAACGTTCATGTATTTCAGTTCTGCATCCTTGAAAGGTGCACTCATAAAAGCAATAGGATGTTCATCCTTTTCTTCTGTCCTTTGTGTTAACATTGCGGCGCATGTATGCTCTGATGCAAAAGAGTAGAGATAAAAAGGCTTCGTATAGTCAGGACTAACCAAGACAGGAGCATCAATTATAGCCTATTTAATTTCTTCAAAAGCTTTTCTCGCCGGCTCCGTCCATTCTATCTTTGCATCTTTTTTGAGCATTTCATTCAGGGGTCTGACTATCTCAGCGAATCCTGTTATAAATTTCCTTACAAAGTTAATCTTTCCGAAGAAAGACTTCAATTCCTTCTGACTTGATGGTAAGCCGATCCTTGAAATAGCCTCTACTCTATCAGGGTCAATAAGAATACCCTTTTCTGTTATCACATGGCCAAGCAATTTTCCTTCGGTCACCCCGAATACACATTTCTTTGGGTTCAAGGATATCCCGTATTTTTTGCATCTTTCGAATATCCTTATCAAATCTTTGACATAAGTTTCTCTCCTTTTTGAAAACACAGTAAGATCGTCCATGTAGATGATGATGCACTTCCCTATGAGATCCTTGAAAGCAATATCCATAGCCCTTTGAAAGGTGGCTCCGGCATTGATTAGACCAAATGGCATCCTTTTGTAAGCAAATGTACCTCACTTTGTTGTGAATGCCATCTTAAGCCTGTCTTCAGGTTCCACGAGCACTTGATTGTAGCCAGAATATCCATCTAGGAATGACATCATCTGGGATCCATTTACAATTTGAATGACTTCATCTAATGAGGGTAGTGGATAATTGTCCTTTTCCGAGGACTTGTTAAGATTTTGGAAGTCTACACACAACCTTATCTCTCCATTTTTTTTTCGGACAGGTACCAAATTGGCGACCCACGTTGAGTGGCGTACTGGAAAGATAATGCCTACTGAAAGTAACTTCCTTACTTCTTGAAAAATGAGGGGCTCTAGCAGAGGATTCATAGGCCTTTGGCGTTGTCTAAATGGTTTACTGCCTGCTTTGAGGGGAATAGTGTGTGTAATAATTGAAGTATCATATGTTTTCAGACCCTCATAGCTCCAGGCAATAATATCTTTGAATTGTTTCAGACTCTTGATTATTTGCTCTTTTTCTTCATGTGTGCACACTTTACCAATGAGAACATCTCTCACTTCTTCCTACGTTCCAAGGTTGACTGCTTCATGTTGGCCTCCTTCCTCTCTTTGGTACTTGATGGCATTGATTTGATCTTGATCGAAGATCCTTTCTAGTTGTATCATTCCTTTAGGAATGTTATTGGACTTTAAGTTCATTATGCCCTCGGTATCAAATTGAGCTTCCCCTCGGTCTTCTTCGTCAATGACTTGAGTGAGGAAAACATCTGAATTTGTCAAGAAATCAAGGATGTGCTTGTCGTCGTCGAACACTTGGAAATTGGTAATATTATCTGGAATTGATGGTGTCGAAGTGATTTCTACTGTAAATTTCTTCACGTCATCCATCTCTAGCGGCTCTAAGGAACTTGCTGATTGGGCTAAGGAATTTGCCACTTTGTTTTGAGAACGATATACTGATTTGATGTTGAAAGCGTCAAAGATTTTGATGAGATCCCAGACACAGTTCCTGTATCCTCTCAGTCTTTTGTCATGGCAAGCGTCCTTTCTCCTTACTTGCCTTACTACAATTTCTTAATCACCATAAACATGTAGCACTTTGACCATTTTGCGAATTGCATGGAGCAGTCCATGAACTAAGGACTCATATTCTGTAACATTGTTGGTACATGGAAACTGCAATCTCAAGGCGGCTAAATAAGTCTCGCCTGATGGACTAATAAGCTCATACCCAGCTCTGTTGCCTTTCCTAGACTTTGAACCATCGAACCTCAAGGTCCAAACTTGTTCTCATTCCGGCAGCTGATGAGTGGGACTTTCTTTCTTCTGAACTAAATCCTTTTGAACTTCGTCTATTTCCTGTGTTATCTCTTCTCTTGATGATAGCTCTCTGTCAGAGTCTCTTTCTTCATCTCGCATTGTCAAATTAAGACACTCAGCTTCTGAAACTTGGGAAATTCTTGCACGTACTTGGTCTAGGGCCGTTTTGCACATTGCACAAGAGAACTCAGAATGAAAAGCATTATGGATCCGGCACCAGTTGGCCAATAACAAGTCTTGCATACAAGCATGACTCCCCAATTCTTTCTCTTGTCTCGTACTCCTGAGCACAAATCTTCTAAAATTCTCAAACATGCTCTCACTTTCATCTGGTGAAAGCTCTTCATCACTTTCAGTGGGGTCTTCTGCGGGATCTGCAATTTCTAGTGAATCTTCTTGATTATTTGAGCATTGCAGCATCATAACCTCTGAGGCCTTTGGTCTGTACTGGCCTAGGTCTATCTCACAAAAGAGGATTTCATTGTTTTCTCCGTTTTCAGTAATCATTAGCTTAAGTCTTGGTGTGCTCTCAACTCTAATTTGATTGGGAATACCCCTCCATGGTAACCACATATGTGAGAAATCGGTGGCAAAGTAGCCGTTCAATCTACGGGTCCAGTCTCGTCCTAAGACCATTCCGTATCCATTTGGAATATCAACTACAGAAATGTCGATGAAATGCTGAATTTTGGGATCGGAAGATAACTGCATATGAATATTATTCAACTCTCCTATGACTGGAACTTTCGTTTTATCTAGCTGTGTCACTTTCTTATTTGTCTTAGTGGGCATCAAACCCAATCTGTGGCACACAGCTAACGGCATGACGTTACTAGATGCTCCTGAGTCGATTAGACAATTGTATAAGAGTCTGTTGAAAATCCGGAGAGAAACAAGGAAAGGAGCTGGCTCGTCTTTCCCTTGATAGAATATTACTGGGCTCCCTTTCTGTATTCCGGCTTCTGTCTCTTTCGCTCTACTATTCCTCCCCACTTGGGAAGCTTCTATTTCTTTGGCGGAATGTTCTTCTACCTTAGGCCCTTTTGAACTTTGGTGTGTTTGCTCAATTTTGGTTGACTATTGACCTGGCATTCCTATGCCCTCCTTTACTTCATACAAGCCGCGAGTTGTTTTGGAACTCCGGGATCCTTGAGCGATCTTTTCTGTCTGGGACGGTCCTTGGCACTGTTCGTACTAAACAATATTTACATTGGCCTTAGAACTTGCAGTCTTGTGAATTGTGTTGGCTACCTCTTGTGTTTGGTCCTTTACGCTGTCCAGGAATGTGTTCCTTATCTTCGGCACTTTCATTAGTTCAAACAATGACACGCTCACCTTGATCTTTCATACCTCCTCGGTGACATATTGGCTTAGTCTCTTCAGTTCATCCTTAGGGGGAGAACTATTAGTGGAACTATTAGCATTATTGCCTTGCCGGTATTGAGGCGCGTCTCTCGGGAGAGGCGGATTATTGCTTGCGTTCGGATGTGGAGGTGTTTGGAAATTGTGTGGAGGGACAGATGATGTCAAAGGCTCCTGATTCTTCCTGAAATAGACCTTTGGCGGATTGTTCCCTGTCTGTTGAAACACTTGAACTTCCTTTATGCCTTCGACCAGCACGCTGTTGTTCAACGGCGGAAAATAATAGTTGGCCGTATCTTCGTTAGGTCCATTAGCTACCGTGCATGGGTATATGGAAGGTGGCGCCTCCACGGGCCCGTTTGCTGATGCTGGTGGAAATTTTCCAAATTGATCATAAGCTTGATATTGTTCACATGGCGGTGGAAACGTGAAATCTTCCAAGACTAAAGCTTGGTCATATTTTACCACAGGTACTATAGTGGTGGATGGATCATCTGGTGTTTCTTTCAACATTTCTTTTTGGAAAATATCAGCTGCTAGTTGAAATTCTCGACACTGCATCTCAGAATGTTGATTGGTATTGTGTAGCCGACACCATCCTGACAAAGCAGACTCGGCAAGGAGTATATTCTCGATTGGACAGTTTTCTCGAGCTGTCGGATTATCAAGTGGAGACGGCACACTACCATTATTTGGTCCAGTATTCCATACCCTCTTTTGATATCCCTGATTATTGTTACGATAACCTTGAGCATTACTTGACTGACCTTGGTAATTTTGAAAGTTGCCTTTGTATCCTTGAGAGTTTCTTTGGATACTATGGAGTTGATTGTTTTGATTCCTCAGGTGAGTTACCTCAGTGGATAATTTCTTCACTTGTTCGATCAACTCTTTCATTTCTTCCTTTTGTTCAGGGGTCTTGGTGGACGTTGTTGTACTTTGCAGATACACAGGCTGGGATGGTTGTGCTTGAGAAATTGGGCCTCCCAGGTGAATCACTAGTTGATTACTTGATGGGGGAATGGGATTCATAATTAGCACATGATGAGCCAATGCTTGGTTGATTCCCGCTATTTGGTTTGGCATAGCAGCATACCCCAAATGGTTAAGGGGCCCAGCAACATTCATGCCCAAGTCAGAGTTAACTTTAATTGCTTCGGCATATGCTCCTTTGAGGTCAGGCGGGACTGGGTTGGCCCTTCTTACAAACATGGACGTAAGGCTGTCCAAAGCGGCATAGTATATTGGCAATGTTGCTGCATCATTCAATTCATATGGATCTCGTAACCTTATGTATGCTTTATGAAATCTGTTGTTAAAGGCACTGATCGGCTCATGCTCTGCTCTCTTCACTTCAACAAACTGTCGGTAAAGTTCAACTGGTGTGGTCAGCAGTCGAAATTTTGCCAAGAAGGCTTTCTTTAAATTTTGCCAGGTTCGAATTGAATTTACTAGTAGGTTCACATACCAATAATATGCTTCTTCTCCTAAAGAGCATGGGAACAATCGGCATGCTACATCTTCATGTTGGATGTCTCGGTTCTGGAAAGTATCTTCAAAAATTTTGATATGTTCATCGGCCATCCGGTTCATATCGCCAACCTAGAATTTGGAGCAAAAATGCTCCGGATTCTTCGGCATCTCATGATAATAGGCGAATGTGGTAAGAGGCGACGCGTTGGCTGGACGCCAAGCCATTGGAATGTTTGGCTGATTTATCTGAACTAGTTGTGAAGGTTGTATAAGTACTGGAACTTGAGTAGTGCTTGGTATGGGAATCTGTGGTGGTGGTGTCTGGAATAGACTTGGAAAAACTTCTCCAGATGGTGACGGTACTTCTTCACTAGGACCAACCGCACAAGATGTTTCACCTTGTGATATTTCTGTCTTCCTTCTTTGTTTGTTTCTATGGGGTGACAACTCCACAAATTCTTTGAAGGAATTTGGTGTGGATCTAGTAATTCTTCGAAATCGATCCGCTGAGAAGGAACCAATTCGATCCAGAGTGTCTTAATCTTGTTGAGGACGTGCGGGAGCTGCTTCAACAGCTTGCTGGTTTACTTGTTCTGGAATTGGTTGGTTAGCTTGTTGATTCACCAGCTGGTTAGCTTGTCGGTTTTGTTGTCGCTGAAGGGCTTCAAATCTTTCCACAACACGATCTCTTTGGAAATTGAACTCAATGCGTTGTGCTCGTTCTTCTTCTTCTTCGAGGATGAATTGCATTCGAAGCCAATCAGGGGCGTTTCTTTTGACTTGCCACGCGAGGCTGTACAATTCAATGACGATATCCTCCTGTTCGTCGTGAAAACCCAAGTTAGGCTGTAACACTGGCTGAGGATCTTGATTTGGATCAGGAACGCTGGCCAGGAGCCCCATTCTTCATTCTATCAGTCAAGTTTGAACTTGAAGATGAACTTGCGGCAATTGATCTTTCTATCTCGTCAAACCTTTGCTTTAGGCGATCAATTTTCTATCTTACCAAATCCTTTTGAATTGCTTCTTCAAAACGTCTTCCTTTTTCTTCCTCCCTAACCAAAACACGACTTGTCTGTCCAAACTGAGTGCGATCGGTCTGCGTCTTCCAAGCTAGTGAGTACAATTGATCAATGATATCGGTTGGTGGTTGATTTGGTTGCTCAACAGGTACGTTGAAAGGAAATTCATGCGGCAACACCATACTGCATCCTGCCTACCTTGGGAGCTATTCATTGTCACTGTTTCGGTGCCCTCCTTCTACCGCCAATTCTAAATGTTGATGTGTGTTTTGTGACACAACAAACATTTACTACAATAAAGTGTCCAAGACGCTCTATCCCCTCTTGAAAAACTACCTTCTATGCTAAGATTGCAAGTAAGATCATATGGTAATTCCAATGTTTAAGATGAATGCGGATGAGCTCTGTGGTTTTGATGTGATTTGCTGGTTATGACAAGGGGACTTGCTTTTGTGAATTACTTCGGAAAGCAGAAACATGAATACAGTATCATTTTGGATTTTTGGATTTTGATAAAAAAAGTGAAAAAGGTTAAGGGTTTAAGAGATCCTATGCTACTCCCAAGAAATCAAGAGATGACGAAGATTAAATGAAACCAAATAAACAATACTCTGCTTCACCACGTTATACGACAACTACACATAGCAAGTGCAAACTTCTGGGAATATGCTAATGATTTTCACGTAATGAATAATTACCATCAAATCGAACAATAACTATCCAAACAGAAGTTAAGCATCCACGAAAAAAGCTCAGTCTAACTTTGCACATTGAGTGAAAAGCATCCACTCAAAGAAAGTATGAGCTAGGTTTCACTAGTCTCCGTTAACAATCTGTCATTCTTTTAATATATATTTTAATTCAAATTTACTAAATGAGAAAGAAAATATGTGACCATGCAACTATTTGACAATCAAGGATTCAAGGCACCTCATGCTTTTGAGCTTTATTATCAAAATAGTGTTTTCACAACAATCTCATAAACTTCCTCTTATTTTCTACAATCTAATTCTCTTGAATGAATTCTAATTCTTCCTCTGATATAATTCTCTAATCTTCTAATTTTCTAATCTCTAATGAAATGAAAGAGAGTGAAGGGGGTTTATATAGTATTTCAGAATTACAATGAACGGCCGAGATTGAAATGAGATCAATGGCCCAGATTAAACATGACTAAACCATAATTAGGGTTTCCAAAATATCAACCAGTTAACTAGAGAAAACCTTAGACATTTGGAGTGGCATCCTTATCCATTTGTGCGGCGTTGCGTTCGGCAAACCTGGACACGATCGAGCTGACCTCCTCCATGGCAATGTCTGGTAGCGCGTTGACGTTGTACTCCTGCAAGTCCAAGCTCTCGGCACATCCAGCAAAAGTGGTCGACCATTCTGGTTCTTGTAACAAGAAAGAATTTCTGACAGTCAGGAAGTTGAAGACCCTGGTGAAGTTTTCTTTCATGAGTGGCCCGGAGATGGTGGAGAAAATTTTCTGTACTTGTTCCTTTAAATGCTTTGGCCGCAAATGTTTCTTCCAGACAACATCTTTATCGAGCATATCGACAGCCATTTGGTAAACTTTACTCTGAATCTCTTTCGCCTGTTCTTCAACTTTGGCGCCATCCTGCTTCACCTTTTCCAGGACTCCTTTCCGTGACACCAGAGCATAATACCATCTATTGAAATCATATGCAGCTCCAGCCTCCATGATCCCGTCATCAATCAACCTTTGCTTCGAGATGCCTTTCAATTCTCGAATGCATGGGATAATCCTATTCTGAATGTCTTCGAGGCTACCCCAAGATTCTGCTAAGTCTGCAACTCGTGACAACAAAAAGGAAACTTGCTCATATACACATGCTAGTCTCTCCGCAAATGCCAACGCCTCTTCTTTCCTTTCATCCATCCAACCCTTAGCTTCTTTCGCCGTAGTCAATTCTTCTTCAAAATTTCTAATTGGTTCTTGCGAAGAATTTGGAGGTAGAAGCGCTGCTTGGTCACCTTCATTCAGTGGCTTGGTCAGGTGCTGGATGTAGTCTTTTAGGCGCTCAATTTCTTTTTTATACTCTTTTTTCTTCGCCACTTCCTTTTCCAACCTGGATTTAATGGTGGCCACGGAATTGTCCAAGTCCTCAATCTCCTACCCTTTTGTTGTCGGACCCATGTCAATTGTCTTGATGGCGTATTCCTCAAGGGCAATCTCTTCTTGGAACTTGTCAGCTGTGGGTATTGCAACTTGTAATGTGCGGTTGCCAGCCTCATCCCTTTGGATAGTGGAAAATTTCTTGGCCTTCTTTTTCGGGGCAACTTGCTCTAGCCTTGCCAAGAAATCCGTGTCATCATCTTTTTCCTCAGGTACCTCCGCTGGCACCTTTCTTTTCAATCTTTCTTTCAGCCACTCTAGGATGGTTGGCTGCTCAATTTCGTCCTCTTGTTGACCTTGGACTTCTTGAATGTCCTGCACTTCTTGCTCTTCCTGCGTCTCTGGCATATTATGGAGTTCTTGTACATTCCGAATCTCCTGCACAAATGGGTCATCCTGGATCCCTTTGAGGGCGGAAATCATTCCTTTCTCGAATTCTTCTTCCATAATATTTGTATCATTATCTGATTCTAGGATCTCAGTGCCTGCAGGAGAAGGTTGAGCATCGTCTTCCAGCTGCATTGGCTCCACATCTCCGGCGAGGGAAGGAATCCTAAAATTTTCCAAAGATTCCCTATTCATGGCGAGTATTTCTTCTATATTTCTGGAAGTGGCCAACTGAAGAGGTCTGGACTTGTGCTTCTTTCGAGAAGGCCCTTCATCTATCATTTTGTCCTGTTTTGTAGATTTGCCAATTTCTTTTCTCTTCTTCAAGTTGGCAGCATCTGTTTGTCCATCTCCACGACAGGCACCAGCATTTGAACAACAGGACTCTGTATCGCCCATTAACTCATAGGTGAATTGCACATTCCTTGCCCTTAAAGTTTTTACCTGCCGATCTATCCACCATTGAGAATACTTGAAAACGGGCCTCTTGAGTGTTGCCAAGTCGCCCATCTCAGGCTCAAACCATCTCATAGGGGGGAGTGGCTCATTTTCATTGAAGCCTGGCTGCAAATAGACTCCATCATCCTGTAGTTGATCAGGCACTTTGAAAAGCTCGGTTGCCCTTATCATGCTTAGTGGCAATCTTGACCACAGCCTCCTCCTCACGTCATATTCATCGGCTGCATTAGCCCAGAAGTCCTCTAAGTCCACTCGATGCTTGTATCTCTCTCCGTCCACAGTTTTGATGTGATGGAGTGGATCAAAATTATTTCTGGACTTGTATGACAGGAACGGATAATTCTGGATCTCCAGTCGAGCAATCTCCGCTGCTTGTGTTGTTGGACATGATTCCTCCATGTTGCCGATGAAGAAAGGAAAGGTGACAGCTGCCTTTTGTTTTGGCCTTTGAATACTTTGGTACGCCTCCAATTGCCTCAACACTTCCAGCAAAACCATTTTGTTGGTTGGATAGATGGGAAGTCTATAAGGATTTCCGGAGAATCCCTGGATCCTGATGTACGTGAACTTAGGAAATTGAATAAACCACGATCCATATCGGCTGATCAAACTCTTGGCCTCATGGGTGAGTCTCTGATGCGTTCCGCCTTGCAGAGTCGAGTGATGTACATCAAAAAGGCATCATGAGCTCGTAGGAAATGTGTCTTTTCTTTTAGTTGCAGCTGCGGATAACAGTCATATGCCTTGAGTTGTCCTTCGCCATTGCCCACCACACCTTTGCAAATCAAGCCAGAATACTTGTAATACCTCGCAAGTGAATATATGACATAAGAGCTCATGTGGAATGTCTTGGTCTCCTCCAGGTTGACCAACTGCTTCGTGGAGGCTATCACTGATCATTCTGGACCAATTGAACATCTTGACTCCAGTAATTATTTCATCCACGAAATAATACATCCAGTTCTCGAATGGTGCACCATGGGGGTTGCCTACTATCCTGTTTAGCAGCAAGACAATGTCGCCATACTCCTCTTTAAAATGCGTTCTGACCAATTTTTTCGGCATCTTTCCTGCAGTAGGCTTGGGCTTTAGTAACCAATTCTTGTTTATGTTGGACGCACAGAGATCCTGCTGGCTCTGGTAAAGCTTGAGTGCTTCCTCCTTGGTGCGATAGGACATTCGGTTGTAGACTGGGATTCCGAAAGTTTCTTGGATAGCTGGCTCGGACAAGTAGGCAAGGACTCTTCCGTCAGGAGCTTCTATCTGCCTTTCTCGTGCATTGTAGTGCAGTGCGCATTCCACCATTAGTTCCAGACACTCCTTTGCTGGCGGAAAACCAGCTGCGTGAACAATCCCATTGCGCATCATTCTTATAGCAATTGGCGAAGGTAGACGTCCATCGCTTCCATACATTCTCTTTCTGAAGTCCTCAATGTCGACGTGGCCAAGATTAGTGTCCACAACGTGCTCCCACTTGGACTTGATCTTTGACTGCATCTGCACGCCTTTGCTGGCAAACTTCATCTTTACCGCTTCGAAAATAAATCTGCAATGAAAAGGCAAAGAAAATATTTAGAATTTGAAATTTAAATCACTTTGTAATATATTCCAGCTAGTTGTTGAAGTAGACTTCACGAAAAAAATCAAGCTGGAAAGAAAATAAATGATGAAGTTTTATGTCAAAATGAAGTGGACAAAGTAAATCTGCCTGGATCTTCTGAAAGAAATGATAACGATCACAATGCAAGCTGGCAAAAATTTGCTTCTTCACTGCAGGCTTTTCTCACTTTGCCTTAGACAAATTTCTTCTCACACTTTCCTTTGAAAACGAATGATTGTGAAAATGAGAAGTGAAATCAATTATAAGGTGAGAAAATCGATCCAATTAGCAAATTTCAAATGTTTCCTTCGAATTTGAGTTTTAACTTGTCTTTTACTCAGCTTTCGAGTGGCAAGTTTTATCCTTAAAGATAATATCCGAGAAAGTTTCCAAATTCGTCACCAGTTCAATAAAGCTCTTGTATCTTTTTTCCAATTTCGACTTTTCAAGACTTATCCTTTTGGGTGTTGGAAAATAAATAATTAAAATAATTATTTCATGTATTATTTCCAACCCATTCGTTTTTATGGCAAATTATTTTGTCTAAGGCAATTTGATTTTTTCAAATTCTATCTGCCTTAGGCGACTTTTCTTTCTTCCAAATTGTTTTGCCATAACTTTTTATTTGTCCAAAATTATTTCGCCGTAAATTTCAATCGTCCAAAGTTATTTCGCCGTAATTTATTTCGTACAAAATTATTTTGCCGTAAATTTTAATCGTCCAAAGTCTCTGGCAAAATTTATTTCATCTTCCTAGAACGTTTGGCATGATTTTAATGTTTTCACTTAGGCGAATTTTCCTTCTTTTCAAGCATGGCAAAATTTTAAAGTGTTAGGCATATATATTTAATTTCTCAAAGCCCATACTTAGGCAAAAAAATTTAATTTTCACACTTCTAAGCATGGCGGACTTTGGCTTTCTTCAAGCCACTTTGGGGTGGACTTCAGCAAGTGTTTAGCCACTTCAACCTTTGACTAGGGGCGGACTTTGTCTCCTCTCTTGCCATTTAAAATTTGAACATGGGCGGACTTCATAGTATTTCATGCCACTTCCTTTGGCTTGAGGGCGGACTTCACACATTTTTATGCCATCCAACACATGGACAGGGTAGACTTGCCTTGTTTTGTTGCCATTCATAGGGCGGACTTTGGGTCTTCTCTTGCCGTTTTCTTTTTTATCCAAGGCGGACTTCATCAAACTTGTTGCCATTTCACCCTATGCCTAAGGGCGGACTTTGTAACTTTTGATGCCACTTTGACTTTTTGGCTAAGGCGGACTTCATACACTTGCCAGCCACTCCTCACTTTGCTAAGGGCGGACTTCACTTTATAGCTTGCCATTGGAGGGCGGAGTTTGCTATGTGGCTTGCCATTTAACCCATAGACAGGGCGGACTTACCCTTGTGTCTTGCCATTCAGCTTTATGTCCAAGGGCGGACTTCACATGATATTGTGCCATTGTTTCATCTGTTCAAGGCGGACTTGGCCTGATCTTATGCCATTTTCCTTCTGGCTGAAGCTTTTTTGACATCAATTTCTCCTTTCTCCATGCTGGTTGAACTCCATACTTTGGAAAATTTCTCATAAATTTCAGTCTCCTCCATGAATCTTCTCAGATTTTTATCAGATTTTGATGATTCCATGACTGATTTTTCCAGATTAATCACCATTTTCTGTGATTTTCGAGCAAATTTTTCCAGATTTTTAACTTTCCCAGAATTTCGCGGTGAATTCAAAAATTTTCAAATCCATTTTCTGAGAGTTTCATTGATTTTTCGAACTTCTGAGTGGATTTTCGAAACTCGTGACCTTTCTAAATATAGAAACTTTCTAAAAATAGAAATTTTCCGAAAATAGCAACTTTCCAAAAATAGACCCTAAAAAATAGGGATCTCAGAATTGCCCAAAAGTGCCAAAAAAGTAGGTCCTAAAAAATAGGGAGCCAGAGTGAAAAACCCTAAAAAACTGGGAGGTGTCGGAATTGACTGAAATGACAGTCGATCTTCGTCTCCCAGGCCTCCTAAGCGTGATGGCGACGTTTGCACAGTGATCCAGGCTAAAACTCATTTGCTTGACTCAAGTGACCATTCAAAATTCAGACTCAAAACCCCAAACAGAGACCGGACGAAAACCAAGACGCAATGACAAAACCCTAAAAAGCAAAACATGAGGGTCCCCATTTGCAATGGGGCGAGGTGTGAATTAGGTCACAACAGGAAACAGATCCGAAAATTTGGGAACACTCCACACATCAAGCTCCTCAGCCAAGAGATCCCTAAATTCCAGCACTCTCTCACTATTTTTACTCCACATCATGTTTGTAATAAGATTAAGTGAAGTAGCAAAAGCCTTAGCTCCCAAATCAACACTGATTCCATTCATGGAGTCCTTGTAAATATCCCCAATTGTTCTGCACACTTCTTCCCTTCTCAGAGGGTGTAGGGCCTCCATGCTCTTTGCAGTAAAAAGCTCCTTAACGCAGATTTTTCTAAGGAAACGCCATTTGGGTCCATAGGGACTCCAAAGAATATCAGACCCATCATATGCAAGGCATCTGGCTACCACTGGAATGAATCTGTTTGCAAATGTCTGGTCATTGTCTTTGAGGATTTCTTTTGCCATTGCCGAAGAGGAGACCACAACTGATGTTTTCATGCCAAACTTGAGAGTCATGAGAGGCCCATATTCGTGGTAAAGAGTGGAGAGACATTCATGAAGGTTAGGTTGTAGCAGATGAAAATGACCTATCAAGGGTAGTGCAAATGCCCTCACATTCATGTGTATAGATATTTGTAAATCAGATCAGATATGCCACTGCTTCGAGTAGATTTTATATGATTTAATCAGAGATCATTATGGGATGTTTCTCATAGCTCCAGACAACTTCATTTATAGTTGACAGATTGCGGTTCAACACTGTAGTCAGTGGACAAGGCGGTGCAGATAAGATAAAGATAAGCTCAGACATCCTGTGATGAAGTGGCAATACCTGTCAGTGTCGATATTCAACTAAGCGCAGTTTGAGAGCATCAGACAGGTATCCAGTTGACAGTTGGGAGGAAAGTTTCCGGTGTGAGACAATATTCAGGCATGAGACAACATTCCGGGTGAAAGCTGGTACAAACTAGCACTTGCACCCATAGGAGGTTCAAGGAATACGCCGACAGGAATTTAAAGGTAAAACAATAATGAATTTGGACATTACATTATTCATTATGTTTAAATACAAATATGTATAATTACATTATATAACTGTTGTGGGTGTCTTCATCATTTTGAAACAAGTAAATTCATGAGACCGAATTGTAGCCAATTTGTATCTATTAAAGTGAAATTAGAGTGTTTTTTTTGTAGCTCCTCTTTTGAAGTCTACATTTGAGCCAATGGACAATGGTCTACCATTACCTTCTGAATTACTACTTGAAATATCAATAACTTGAATTGATTGTTGAAGACTTGCCATGGCCTACAAAAAATTGTCAAATAAGTGTTAATACATAACATTAAATTACATCAAATATATCTTTAATTAGATTCAAGTAGGACAAAAAAATAGTGTTTTGTAAATTTTGAAAGAGAAACGTTTAAATTGATGGAAATGGTCTTTGTTAATGAAATAATTTATAACTTAATTAATGTAAAAAATTCATGTAATAATATTTGCAACATGGAAAATGTATTTTTTAACAATGGAAAATAAAAACAATACTTTAAAATATTGATTGATAGTTGTGTTTTTTAAATTAAAAGGAATTAGTTAATCATATAAATATAGATTGATAGTTGTGGTTTTTAAATTAAAAGGAATTCTTAAATAGATCTAAAGTAATATCTCTGGTTTGATTCATTGGAATGGGGTCTAATCCTGAGGTTGGTATCTCAGAACAAATAATAGAAGCCTTTCTATCACGTGTATCTATATGCAGGGATGATAGGTGGTATGATGTATGTTTAAGTAACTCGTATACTAGGACAGTAAAAACCTTTCTATGACCAAATTGAGTATACATTGAACAGAGTTGAAAGAAGCTTGAAGAATTGTCCCTAGTTCCCAATGATTTTATTATACCCATCATAGTTACCAAGTTCAAAATTTCGTTTCATTTGCAAGGTCAAAATAAAATCAGAAATTCAGAAACTTCTCAAAGGTTCCAAACAATCCAATTCAGAATTATTAATAAAGAAATGTGCAATTTATTTGATTCAGATATTAATTGCATACTGGCTGGCTCTGGACTTTCCTACTGAGAATGTGGAATGGCTGAAGATGTTTGACCCCCCAAGTCTGTTATTAGTATTGACAAATTCACTCAAATTGCATGGTGGTGAGTTCTAGACTTTCCTATATAGGATCTGGAATGGCTGTAGATGTTTGACATTCTTCCGCCAATCAAAACTGTTATTAGTCTTAGACAAATTCTTACTAGAGGAACACGTATAAGACAAGGTACGAAAACTAAAGAAATAAAGGCAAAAAAAGGGTTAAGAGAGGGAAGTAGATCCAAATATCTTCCTGGGGAAGAGTTCAATCTTAGATTTGTATTATAAAACCAATAAAAAACATATATCAAAGATCTGGTCATCATTAAATTATTTGTATGACTATTTCATTACAATCTTTGCATACAATTGGGACACCATCTTTCAAGGTGGTCCTTGATTCCTCTTAAGTGTGGGACTTCTCATAAAGTTTTGCCAGCTTCAATTCAACTCTATAGAAGAGAAGTCTACTTAGACCTTAATTTGGAATAGGTACAAACACTACTATATGAGAAACTATGCTTGAATTTGTGTGTTGACAGATTTGGAGGTTTCTATTCTCAAGCACAATGGTTATAACAAACAAATGTCCCAGTCTGGATTAGGGTATATACCATATTAGATGAGAACTAGAAGCTATACCTAGATTTGTGTATTGATAGATTCAGAACGTTCCATTCCTAAAAGCATGTAGTTATGACTAATAGACTCTGAATATATTGTTCTGCTATAGACTGTTTAATGAATATGTTGATCCCACAAGAAATTGTTCTTCAGCCATAAATCAAATGTGTGATTCAAGTATGGCAGAAATTACTAATGGCTTCCAAATGCTAAAGAAAAAGTTTGATGCAAAATAAAAAGTAAACGATGATTCTAGAATCGGTGAAGAGTCAATAAGCCCACCATGAAGGATGTGGATAGAAAGCTAAATGGCAAGAACTAAAGACCAGGAATTGATCTCTGATGCTTCTTAACAGGATGTTTTTCATGCATGTCTATAAATTCTGTATATCTAACCCACTACCCTAGGTCTCTTGCATCTCTTTGCAAACCAGAAGAACACTTCTTTGACAATATCCATAGCATTTTAACTTCACAATTTTAGAAAGCAATCAATTATATGTATTTTGAAGATATTTTAGTATATACAGTAATTTAGGAAAAAATGTAAAGCTACAATTTCACTGTGAAGACCCAACTTCACTTTCAGTGCATGCATAAGTCTATAAAGCATAGCTGGTAGCTTTTTCCTCTGCCATGCACTGCAATACAAGCAATCATTGTCTATGAAGTATAATTTGGGTTCTTTGTGCCTAATCTATATCACATCTCCTCTGTTTTAGTTGAGTTGTTAAATCCTCATAATTAAATGTTTGAAAGTGTTTCCATAGTACTAAAGGATTGGATTCAATTGAAGTCGACTGAAAACTTTCCAGCTTCTCTTCAAATATAGGAAGGATTGAAGGTAAATAGGACGGATAAATTTATCCTCCAGCATTAAATTGGAAACACCTCCCTTTTGATCCTCTTGTAGTACCATTGCAATATGAGCAATAACTTCTCTCTGACCATGCCTTTCCATTGTAACACCATCTGATCGAATACAACATTATTTTCTTGAGTGTATATGCCTCAATCTGACTTTTTTTCAACTTCCAAAGAAATATTTACAAGTCCTAAGCAATTTATAATCTTGTAATTGACAGGTTTTTTCATTGTTCAGCATTTAAGAAAAAAAGAAAGAAAGAAATTTAAGGCCGCTTCCAACATAACAAGTCCACATTTTTGTGTACCCCACCCACATAATCACATGTAAGAATTACGTGACAAAGTCATAGCACACACTGCAACAAGAATATTAAAAATAAATTAGATGTTTCAACATTGAAATGGTTGAAGAATTGGTAAATTTGACCTAAAATGTTCGAATACCTTAATGACTAGTAGCATAAAGATGAAGCAGATGAAGGCAGGAATGCCATATTCAAACTATTTTTATTGTAAAATTCCTCATGCTCATGTAAAGTACATAACTCCTAAAACAAAATAAACAAATTAATAAAATAAAAATAAATGTGTAAAGATTATATGAATAGGTGAAAGCCGCTTCAAAATATTGTCATCATTCAAAGAAGAAAAAAAGTAAAAAACATAATGACACTAAACCAAAAATTACAAATAGTACACCAATGAAACTGATCTGTATTGCCAGGCAGCATTACTTCAAACAACACTTTGTTCCAGAAAAAACTGTGTTTAACAAACCATTGTAAAGAGTGGTGGACATTTTTTATCCTACCCTTGTTGTCCCAAGGTCATGCTCGGTACAAGACAAATGTTTGGTATGAATCAAAAAATACTTCAGACATTGTTTTTCCTTCCTCATAAGGTGCATGAAGTTATACGAAAGACCAGTTTTTTAGTGGCGTAAAATGGGTTGTTTTGAAACAGGTCACTCAAACCAAAATTGTAGATAAAGACATCATCTGAACAGACCAAAAAAGCCTTTCAAATTTTGCAGAGCCACAACTTCACTTTTCTTTTGATCCTATAACCTCAATTCAATATATCAAAGAAGGAAACAAAAAGAATTAGATGATCTCTCTTACAGATTGAAAGATTACTTTTATCTTTCTTCAAATGTGGTAGTTATCAAATCTTTGTTAGCCTGCAATTTGTTCAGAACATTGTTGCGACCATACATACAATTTGGAGAGCTGCCCTGCCACATTCCTCATATCAGGCCTCTTGTCAGGTTCAGAGTCCACACAAAAAGCAGCGAGCCTGGCAAATCTCTCTGCACAATCCAAGGGAAAAGAATCCTTAAGCCTTGGATCAATCCAAGACCTTAATTTTCCTATAAACTCTGCATGATCATCAGAAAGAAGAACTTATTCATAGACTCTATCAAAGAAACCCTCTCAAGTCGCCTGTTGGCCTTAGTCACGTACCTCACAGGTTCATGTCCTGACTTAAGTTCCAACAGAATCACCCCAAAAGCAAAGACATCATTTTTCTGAGAAACAATCCTAGTATTAACATATTCCGGAGACATGTATCCTTGTGTCCCTGTTATCCTCATGGGGGCAGTTGAACTAACAGGTATCCCTGAAAAGATTGCAGAGCAGTTTCCTACCTTTTAATTTACTGAGCTTCCCTTACAAAATAGCAGATCACCTCTAATTATTCCCCGGCCCAGAAATCCCAAAAGTAAACTCCCTCCCTCCTAGCAACGCTTCCCCTCAAAAAACCAAAACAAAACAAACTAAATAGGGAAACCACTAAACGACCACTATGTAGGCTCTAGTGACAGTTACAAATTAAATTTCAAAAATATCCAAACAACGAGAAACCGACGAATGGTGCGAGCCAGAGCATATAATGGATGTTCACATCAATACCTGATATCACAACAAAGTAGTATGGTATGATACCACTAACCCAGGGCGTAGGTGTGCCCAAGAGGACACCACATTCAGATGCAGAATAGACTGAAATGGATGTAGACAGATATGCAAATAACAAATCAGGGTTTCTAGACACAGAATAAGAAGAAATCAAACACAATGATAGAGCCGTGACTGCAAGCTATAGGATACAAAATATAGCTTATCCGCTAAAATATAATTTATATTCAAGCAGGGCATTCACGTCCATAATGAAGAAATGATGATGCGAAGGTACGAACAATGGGCGCAGGAGCATAGAAAGGATTACAATGGCGACCATGAGAAGCAAATTACATTTGAGATTTTAGACGATTTGGTTTATATCAACAACCACAACGAACAAAATCTGTAGAATGTGTTGAGCCTCAAAAACATACGACATATTTTGTGGGTTGCTGTATGGATGTAAACCAAACTGAAATCTCAAATCTCCTCTCCACTGTGAACCTTTCCATTCTCGCCCGCCCATTGTTCGGATCTCATATCATCATTTCTTCGGTAGAAAAACCTATGGGGCTAAAGCCCAGCTCCACTGATTCCTCCATTGTCACAAGCTTGCAACCGCGTTTTAAAGGAGAAGCCCTAGGCAATGCATACGCAAGAAAGGCTCACGCATACTTGGTGTTTATTATGCATATGAGCCTTTGTGTGTTCTCTTTGTAGAGACATTCTCGGAGCAGAGGTGGGCCTATTCCTATTGTCATGCTGGGAATGCTCGGGTAGACAGACATGCCAAATGTGGAAGCACACACAAGACACATGAACTGTTTCACCGGATGCATCAAAGAAATGTGGACTCATGGAATGCTTTGATTGCAGGATATGCACAAAATGCGTTTTGTCAAAAAGATTTAGAAACTTTCATCGAAATGCGATCTGCAGTGTAAAGCCAGATTCCGCAACCTTTGGAACAGGGTATAGACACCCATCACATGGAATTTTGTCAGGTGTTGTAGCAGCACTCTCATTTAAATATGGTGTCAAAATAAGGATTTCATTAACCTTCACAATAAAATGATGATAAGTTCATTTGACATTATTTTTGTTTATATTATTTTGGGTTAGAGTTTTGAATGTATTATTTAATATATGACTGCCTTCTTTTTTGTTGTGAGTTTGTTTTTCATTGTGAGTCTCTTTGATATATGATTGGGCATATCATCATTTGGGACCTTGCATTACAATTCTATCAAATTTGGTCTCATAGACTAAGGTTTGGTTTGTGGAGAGGTGAAAGCATCGCATGGTATTGACTAAAGTTTGCAACTAAGATATTTATATCTTCCATAAAATTTGAGGATGGGTAGAAGGTAGTGTGGATGTCCTCCTATGTTGTGTTGGTTATTATGTAGAAGGTGTGACATGCATTTTGTTATAGGAAAAGTTTTGGAGAGATTAAAAAATAAAGGAATTATTGTGAGAAGATGAGGGAGGAACTAACCACTTAAAATTAAAAAACTCAAGAAATAATCTCATGAAGTAGATCTTCAAATTCAAACATGACTTAGGCTTTCTCCCTGAACAATGAGGCTTTGATGAGTTCCCTAAACTTTTAATCTACACATTAGTGATTTGATATATTGAATCCTTCTCCTAAATGAGGAAACAATATGAAGGATCTAAGTCAATTATTTGACTATGACATTACACACTTTGCACACATGAACACAATGGCATTACATTGGAATCTTAGGACACTTAAGGATTCCCTTCAATATACAAGTAGCATTATAAAATCTTAATAAAAATAATTTAAAAAATGTTGTTAATCCCTCCAAGGGATGATGCAATTCTTATCAAATTTCAAGTATTATATATGGAGTGGGATGCTTATTATCTATTCATAAATCAATGTTAAAATACTTGGACTTCCTTTGAAAGTAAAATATAGTTTGATTACATGTAAGCACTAAGCATCCAAACTCAACTTAAGATCCATATTATATAGCTACTAAACTTAATATTGTTAGCTTGCAAGCCAATAGTACTAAATTTTATACAAGAATATAAAGATCATCCATTTTTTTAATTTTCCATCAACTAACCATGTGACAATCTCAAAGTCCTATTAGTGTTAGTTCAAATGCCTAGTAACCTATGTGCATATAAATTACATAGGTTCAATCTAGAAGTTTTCTATGAATAATGCATATAGTCTATAGGTCATAACCAACTTTCAATTCAACCATTCATGTAAGGGATTAGATTTCACTTAATTTTGGCCACCATATGATCAAGGTTGCTAAAATTATAGGGATAATCCAATCATATAGTCTATTGTTCCACTTGGATACCATCACAACAAAGAATATCATTTCATGGGGTGATGAAAAGGTTATATTATTCTCTACACCAAATTATTATGAAGTATTGAATTAGTTTTATATCTTATTTGTTTCCCTACATTATAGGGAGTTGGCTATCACAAATAGGACCCTCTATACTTGAGCTAGTTCAATTCTTTCTACAATAACTTATAGATTGAATTAACTAGACTTACATTTACATATATACATAACTACAACAACTCCAATGGGGCCAAGCATAAGTTAATAGTTGAAACACATAAACAAGACAATGCCACCTATGTATAACTAGCAAACCATCATTCTACAATCATAGGATGACCATCATTTGGCATCTATAAATCTACTAAGGTTATCAATATTTGCCACAAGAGTGACCATGTATGTCTAGTATCCATTAATGAGCAACTATAGAACATAATGAGGCCTCATGATCAATTATTTCTTAGTTCTTCTTCCTACCATGTAAGACCTATAGTACTAGTCACCAATACAGATCCCTTTTAAATTAGCTAATACACTTTAACACAATACACAGTAAAAAAAACTCATGGGAATTGATCTACTAGACTAAAAATTATAAGACATTAATTATTGCAACTATTGGATTTCACATATAACTTCTTAATTATGGAATTCCACCCAAGAAGATACCTCAATAGAGATTCAATAGATCCTTCAGTCTCTTTCTTTCTGACTTAAATCTTTTGAGTGATCAACACCCTTCTTACACACAAATGTCATTAAATCAGTGCCCTTTGTTGGCCAACCTATATTAATACTTTATAACTTTTAGTAATCCTCTATTCCTTAGATTTTATTTTTTAAGTTTGGTGGTTCATCAAATTATTTGAATTTCATCTAAGATCTCTTTGTGATCTTAAATTATTTCATTCACTCAAATCCCATACATTTTCAATGGTTTGTAACCACTTATATATTTCCAATTTCATCATGATATAATCCCATTGGTTGTTCTTGATGTATGCATAATAGTAAATAAACCTTTTGTAATCTTAGTATTTTATTGTGGAGTGGGATCCACTTATTATTTTGAAATGTTTCGACTTTTATTTGGAACCAATGTGAAAGTAGTGTATTCAAATAAGATGGTATTGGGTTGTTGAAAGTTGTTTCCTTATTCTTTTTTGGAGAATAAAATGAAATATTCCTTGTTTTCATATATATAGAGGAATGGAATTATCTTTCTCTTTCTTTATTGGTAGAGAAAAACTTAGGTTATAAGTTGGTTTAAATTTTCTTAGGAGCATTAGGGGGCAATGCAAAGAGCTTCATCTGATCCATATTTTTTCTTTTTATTATATTTTTATTTGTTCTTTGTCATAGATTCATTTCGTATTAATTAATAAATTTTATCTTTTAATTCATAAGAAAAACTATTTGATTTTCCATACTCTTATAATCATAACAATATCCTTAAGAGTGTCCAACATAATTTTCACCCATGAAATGACTTGACTATAAAATTTAATCATAATCATTTGAATCATGTGGAATGTCTTAGAAATATTTTAATAACCATGAGAATGATTATGTTAGTTACATGTGATAATTTTTTTTATATGTAATCATTATAATTGCTATCATATAGAAAAGTATGGATATTTTTTATCAATATAATAGGGTAATAGAAAATGCCAAAAGATATTGTGAATGCAAGTATTTTCTATCCTAAATATGCAAACTAAACTAAGAATGCAATAATAAAAACACAAGACCACCTCAAATGATTAGCCTAAGGAAGAAAACACAAAAGAAAAGATAAAAAGAACAACGATTATACCTTTCTCATTGATTCCTTGGTTGGCCCTTGATATAATTTGGTATGTGTGCTCAATAGATTGTAGTTGTGGTATGAAGTAGATGCAAGTTGAGATGGAGGCTAAACTAAGTATGTCATGGTGATTGGAATGAAGGAAAGTATGCTAAATGAAGGCAATGAATTGCTTGATGATGGCTTGAAAATGAGTCACAATTTTGCTAGCATGAGGGTACTTGAATGTTTAGAGTCTTAAAATGCATGAGAAGAGGGGGTATTTATAGAAGTTGAATTCTCTAGAGAATTCAACAATCAGGATTGAGCCACCATGGCCAAGATAGAGGGCTATGGTGAGTTGAGGATTCACAAGCCCTCACATCTTGACATGTGGAGGGTGAAATGTCCAAGGGTAGGATGAGATGGAAAGAGCTACAAGTGAAGTGGAGGAAGGACAAATGATGTGGAAGAAGAAAAATTACTTTGAAAGTACCTTGGGGAATGAGAAGATTTCCTTAAAGGGGAATTTTTTGTCCCCAAGTGAGAATGAAAGTGACACTTGAAGAATTTTAGAATTCCTCAAAAATCTCCATGGGGAAGAGGAAAGTAGTCGGAGAAATAAATGTGATTGGAAGAATCTAATGCATAAGACAAGGTTCCAAAAAATGTAGGATTTTGACACATGTGAGTGATGTGACAAGTCAAAAGTTCTAGAATTTGCACGAGAATAAGGAGAGCCTTGGAAGAATAAATGTGAATTAAAAATTCACATGGGGAAGAGAGGAGTCTTGGAAGAATAAATGTGGGGAAGAGAGGAGTCTTGGATAAATAAATATAAATTAAAAATTCACATGGAGAAGAGGGTCAATGCCAAATATGGAATATGTAAAAAATTGACCAAAAATGTATGCTAAATGTGGCAAGATGCTTAGATTAAGGTTGTGCAAATACATAATTAAGAAAATTAATAAGGGATTAGAAGCAAGTGGGAGATTATGGAGGATGTGACACTAATCTTGATTAAGTGGTGCACATCCTAATCATGGATTAATTACTTTAATCAAGATCAAAAGAGGGTTATGGAGGATGTGACAAGGAGAGAGAAAAATGAAGAATTTAAAATTGGTTTTATTCAAAAAGTTCAAATGACTAAATTAAATAAATTGATATGTTTATTTAATTTAAAGAAGAAAAGGTGTAAGGTAAAGTATTTAATTGTTGCATTAAATATTTTAGGGACTTTAGGTAGAAGGTGCAATATTAATTAAATTTAAATTGATTAATTAATATTAACGAGATGGATGAATAAGGTAGATGATTTTGACCATGCAAGAGTGGTCAAATTTGGATGTCTATAGATATATCTCCCAACTAGGGGACACCATAAAAATAATTTAGAGTATATAGACATGTATGTGTTATCAATAGTTTTGCACCCTGATGAATACAATATTCAGCAAACTACTGAAACATGGAAACCTCCTTCAGATGTGGGTGATCTGCACGAAAGAGGAATCTCCAGAGTGAGCTGGTTCTCCGAATGATAAATCATATTCTAAAACTCCAAGGGAAAAGGGATAAAAGGTGAACTGAAAATAAATTTGAACCTAACTGATGACTAATTTAAACTTCTGATAGAAAATTTAAACCTGCCACTCACAACAATTCCTTCACTACAATGATTCCTATAATCTCACCAATACATGATCTCATCATTAATTCATATGAAGATTCAAAATTTTGAATACAACATATAACCTGAAATACATGAAATCTTGTGCAGAAAAACTCATAAAGGTAGGACATTAAGGTTTCAAATCTGAACACAAAACATCAAATTGTTGTTACTAGTCTTAAGACAAGAAAGTGGAAAGAAGAACTCTGTTGTATTATTGGAACTGAAAGAGTGTCAATCTATCAAAACTGAGTACAATGTTCACAAGCTCAAAAATGCATAAGAGTAGGAACTCTGATTTGAACTACTCTGCATGAGAAGGAGAGCTGAAAAAACTAAGTCTATCAAAACATAGCCCTCAAGAAACCCTAATCCGAGCTCAGAAAAAAGCTCCAGGAAAAAAGGCTTCAAACTGTCTCAAAAACTGCCTTAAAGTAGAAAAAAGCATAATGCTTTCATGATCACACTGTCAAGCCTCTAAAAATAGGCTAATCTTGCTTTAAAAACTCAAAAAACACCTTATCTCTCCAAGATAGGTCTCAAATCCAACCAAGAGGAAAAGTCAATAAAAGATCTGCTAAAAATATCAAGAAAACATAAAGCAATTTATAGAATATCGCTTTATGATTTTGCTTTACAAGATGTAGATTTACACAATTTGTCTATTTTTTGCAATTAAAGACTTATAATCTTTTGCAAAAAGAAAAACTCCTTATTTCTTCGTTTCAATGTTCTGATTTTCTCAAAAATCATAAAAAACACATTACATGATCTCTTCTCTCCTTATCAAAACCCCATTGATTTCTTAAAAATCAATCAAAAATAAAACCCTAAAAAGATATTGACCGTAATCATAGGGTATTCACAATTCACCCTTAATTGCTCTTCACTTAAATCAATAACCTAAGGCACAAACCCATATTTCTCTAAGGCAAAAACAATAAGTTCTAAAAACCTAAAACATCACCCTAGCACATGAATTTTGGCCTCCCCACATATATCTTAGCTCAAATTTTAATAATTCATAATGCAAGGATTAAAATTTTTGACCTCCATTTGACATTCACCACGTGCTCATACCAAAAATTCTAGATGATGTTAGGGTCAAATTAGGGTTTCAATCAAAACGAAGTCAAACCCTAATGATCACTCATTTTGCACTCGTGACTTTGGAAGAAAGGAAACTTTGTCTGGAAGAATAACACTACCATGATGGTTGAATTTGCATCTTGTATGCCTAGGAATATTCACCATGCTCATCAGTCTATTGGAACTCCAGTGGGTAAGCTTCGTTCTGTCTATATCAAAGTTCTTTTGCTTTATTAATGAATACCAAAAGGCCCTAAGGCTGCAGCCTGTATGAATTCATTCATTGATTTCTTTTGCACTTCATGTGACTTCTATTTGCTTGGTCGTCCTGTGAGCTTATGTTCATTTCGAAGCTCTAAAAGGAAGCTCGCCTTGTGGATTTTGTTCTTCTCTTCCAAGCACGAGGGTAAGCCATCTGCACCCAACTTCATAGCTTTAAATGGCATCATATTTAATTCTTCTAGCCCTAAGGCAACAGCTACACAGTCTAATAACATTATTTCCTTGTTCTTATGTGTTCATATCTATCATTGTAGTGCTCTATTCTACTATGAGAGCTTGGCCATCACTTAAGAACTCGAACCCCTTGCATCTGGAAGCTATCTGCAACTTAAGCCATCTACTTTGGCCTCAAACTGGTAATTTCTCTCTGCTTTCTTTGGTTCTTTGAAAACTTAAAGGGTTCCTTCCCTACTCATAGATTTTGGCCATGTTCAGGCCGTGCCACATGGGCACTGTAGGAAGCATTCTTTTGAATTTCGGGCTCGACCCAGAATAAAAAACCCCTCTTTATGCCTTCCTGAGTGTAAATCTGTTTATGGGTGTCATAGAAATTTGAACAAAACTGTAACTTCTTGCTTCTGATGCTCGACCCACCTTAGGAAACTCGCATTTCTATATTCTCTTGCTGTCTCATGCGAAATCTTCACGTGGGTTGTCATGGTTATTGGGCTTTCTGTTCTTTGAATAGAAATCACATGTGGGTATTTCGAATTTCAAAAGAAAATTGTGTTTTCCTTTTTCCCGAGCTCGACTTATCTCATAAATCTGGATCTTTACATTCTACTGCTGTTTAATATAAAACACATATGGGTTTTCTCCATTACTGCATTTCTGTATTTTCGAAAGCAAACCTTGAATTGGGTACTCGCTGTTTATTTCTATCCATGTGGGCTCGAGCTAAAATAAACAGTGGCTTATTCTAGACTTCTAAAACAAAACAATATAATGGGTATTGGAAATTTTCAAAGAAAAAGGATATATTCTTATTTTCTAACAGAGCTTGACCTCCCATCCTTTTCATTTTATCTTGCCATTTATTTAATAGACCCTCACCTGGGTATCACTGGAAATGTAAAACCTCATGGCTATGTGTATTCAGAAAAAGGATAATTGAAATGGTGATAAAAACTATATATTTGCTTGCATTTACTCTTAGGATTTTGACTCAAATAACTAGTGATGTTTTGCTTTCACTTATGTAACAAAAGGATGCCTTGAATATTTATCTTTTACTTTTAACCTCCTTAGCATTCTGTACACCTCAAAAGAAAGCAACTCATTGCATCACTGTTGTTTGCTTTAATATGCCTTCAGAAATATAAAAAGAACATGATGGGAACAATAAGAATCTGTGTGCTTATCCATATTGAGTCCAGGGCTCGACCATTATTGTTTCTTTTGCACTTCCAGTTGCAAAAACTCATACTTAGTATTTGTTATTAAAGCTGATCTTGACTCCTCTCCAATCCCTGCATCTTCATTTTATCATGACAAACTAGGCTACTTAAGGCATTTTGAACTTCCTACTTCTAGCAATCTTGTTTGTTCATTAAGGAAAAGGATGCCCTCTTAACGTATATTATTTCTATGCCTATAATTTGTATGCACAACAGCGCCTTTTCTAAATTTCTCTCAACCTTAACGCATCGACCTTCGCTTTTTGTATTTGCACTTTATTGGAGTTTCAACTTGAAACATAGCAGCAACAGGAATCACCTGTACTCACCAACTCATATACATAATTGGCAACTCAAAATTCATTCTAGAAAGAAAATACTTGCTCCTCCATTATTATTCTGGAATGATCTCTTTGTTATTACAATTCATAATGCAGTATTTACTTTAAAAGTCAACTAGAACTAAAAATTCATTCAATGCTCAAATGCATTGTCTATCCTTTGTATTCTTTGAGCAGCATGGTACTCTTCATGCATTTTTATGTTTCACTGTACAAACTGCTCTTAAAATCTATTCTCTTTGACGATGAAAATTAAATCAAACCATTAAGGCATAATGTATGCATGTTCACTATCCGAGAAAGAATTGATGAATTGAAATTTGCATGACATATATGATTACGATCAACAAAGAAAATGAACTTATTCAGCAATTTTTGGTGTAAATGTACTTAGTTAAATTCCTTAAGTGAACTAAACTCATTGTTCGCCTGTAGCCTTCAGAAAGTAACCCTGATCGTTATGAATGCACAGTTGGTTTCGTTGCTTGATGGATAACTCTGTTTTACTCTTTTAGTTGTTCTAATTTCATTTGATGAATATGATAAAGTATCTTTACCTCAGCCTGTTTAAAGAATAGGGCAACATGCCGAGCTCTATGCTTATGGGAGCCCGTTTTACTCCACATACTTGGTCTTCGAATAATGTTCAGCTTCATGACTTTACCTATACTTGCACATGGAAACAAACAATGTTAGCATAAAAATGGAACACGATGATTATGATGTTGCTATCTCTCCTTCAATCCACTTCTTTCATAATACACTTGATTGATTGTTTCAATGCATTGCTAATATTATGTTGTACTATTGTGGGTGCTCTATTTAAATTATATCATAATCAGAGCCACTAACACCCTCTCTTTCCCTCTTTTAGGTTGATGGAGCTCAAGAAGACAAGGTGCACCATCCAACGTCAAACGTCAATAATTAGGAAATGATGATTATGTTGTCACTTATGTGCTTTCCTTTCTGTACCTTCAATAGTGCAATGTGCTATTAGCAATATGTTGTCATAGTTATATCCACAGCTTGTGTGGATCTTTGATTTCAATTTTTCTTTTCAATTGAAAAGAAAATGCATTTCATGCAATGTTGTAATATCATTATGGTTGTGAAATCAAATGAAGCCTTGTAAAAATATGAGTTCTTTATGAAATAAATGAAAGCATCTAAAATGCTATTTTTCTCATGTACTCAATTTTGTATTTCTTTTAATTCTGCAACATCTGAATGGCACTCTGAAACTCTATTACTTCACTAAAATGCATAAATGTTACTTGATGCAAAAAGTGATGTGAAACAGCATTTTAAATTCAATATGCAATTCCACTTAATGTTAAATAATAATCAGCCAGCTCCTCCATTTGAGTTGAGGCAAAAAATATGTAACATTTTGGTGATTTCCACACTATGCTTGCCTGCTAAGCATAGATCAATGGCCTTTAAACAATTCATTGGGCATGGAATCAAATCTGCCCCTTCTCTTGAAACTTGGAAACTTGAACATCAACACTCCAAACAGTAGCAAGAAAACAAAACAAAACTGAAAGCAAACTAAAAGGCCCTGGTGGCCAACAAAACAATGTGCAGCAAGGCGTAGAGAAAGCAAACTGTAGACTAAAATCAAATGTGTGAAACACACTTATTTGAATAATTTGCTTGAGAATCTCAAAGACGATAAATCCAGCTGTGGGAATCACATAAGGCCCATCCCATACTGCATCGAACTTGGAATGTCTTCTAGGCCTGCTTTTAAATTCATTCCACTTGAAAACTAGATCTCCAACAATAAAATCGCGAGGCCTCGCCCTCTTGTCAAAAACATTCTTCATTTGCGGTTGATGTATTTCCAACTGTCTTAGAGCTTCTTTTCTGGTTTCTTCGAGCTCAACCTACTGTGCAAACCTCACTCCAAGAGGTTGTTCATTCGACAACTCTAGTTCTTTAACATAACTTAATGTTGGTAATTCAATTTAAATAGGCAACTTAGCCTCTCTGCCATAAGTCAAAACAAAATGTGAACAACTAGTGGCTCTTTTAGGAGTTATTTTGTCTACCCAAAGGGCTAGCTTCAACTTTTTGTCCCACGTTCTTTGGTTATCTTCAACAGTCTTCTTGATTATCTAAATTAGATTCTTATTTGTAGATTCCACTTGACCATTGCCCTGCAGATAATAATTTGATGACATGTTTAGATAAATGTTATTTCTGATAGACCAATATGAAATCTTTAATCCGATGAAGGCTAAACCATTATCTAAAATGATTGAATCTGGAACACCAAATCTCGATATGAGATCTTGATAAAAATTAAGCACTGAAGTCTCGTTTGCTTCCTTTAAAGCAACAACTTTGATCCACTTTGTAAAATAATCAGTGGCAATAAGAATCCACTTATGCCTTGCACTTGAAGGCAGGTTTATAGGGACAATAAAATCCAAGCCCCACTTAGCAAAGGGCTATTCTACCTGAATCGGGTGCAGGGGCAATGGTGCAAGCCTCTGTTTACCAACAACTAAAGCACATTTCTCACACTTTCTGACCCATGCAATAGCATCTTTAAACAAATCTGGCTAGTAATAACCAGCTCTCATAATCTTCAGAGCTATTGTTCTTGTAGCAAAATGACCTCCTGAAGGTCTGTCGTGAAACTTGGCTAGCAGCGTGTCAACTTGGTCAGGTTGAATACAACGTAATAAGACGCTTTGGAAATCCCTTCTATAAAGAATGCCATCAATAATTGCATAAGGGATGGCTTGTAATCTATAATACCTCCTTTTCGATCTGTCTAAGCCTTCGAGGCATTCACCGGTTTGTAGATAATGTATCATCTGATGCAACCATGTAGCAGGGGGTGCTCGAACAACACTCAGAACATCATTACTTAACACTATTTTTGTATTTGTAGCTTCTTTTAAGCTGCTATTTTCACTTCCCGCAATCTTCTCACACAAACCTTTACCTCTGGTTACTTTAATGTCAACATCAAACTCAATTACTTTAGTGATCCAACTAGCACGCTTATCATTAATATCCTTGTTAAGTAGAAAATATTTAACAGTCGAATGCGCTACCAACAAATGAACCTTGCTGTTGGACATGTGTCTAAATTTCTTCAAGCTTCTTACGACAGCAAAGACATGTTTCTCAACAAAAGAATACTTTACCTCATAATCATGCAACACTTGACTGAAAAACGCTATAGGCTACTCCAAGCCTTCATCATTTTGCTGGCATAACATAGCCGAAACTGTATCAACTCCTCCAAAAGCATACAAAATGAAATCTTTGTCAAAGTTTGGATTAATGAGAGTAGGAGCAGCTGCGAGCACCTCTTTGATCTACTCGAAGCTCCTCCTTCCTTCCTTGGTCCAACTGAACGATATATTCTTCTTTAGCATAGAAGTGAAGGGTTGCAACAAAGTTGCAATATTTGGTATGAACCTCCTCACAAAATTGATTCTCCCAAGAAATATTTGCAAGCCTTTCTTATGAGTTGGTAATGGCAATTCAAGAATTGTAGAAACCCTTTTAGGATCAATTGAAATACCTTGCTTTGAGACAATGTGTCCCAACAACTTGCCCTCGTGCACTGAAAATATACATTTCTTCGGATTGAGAGACACTTTGAATTCTCTGCACCTCTAAAAAATTTGTTCCAAATGACCCAAGTGTTCATTAGCATATCTAGAAAAAATAGCAATATCATCTAAATATACCAGAACGAACTTGTTCATGAGGCCATGAAAGGCCATATCCATAGCACGCTGGAAAATTTCTCCAGCATTTGATAAGCTGAAAGGGATCTTCTTGTAGGCCATCGTGCCCCACTTGGTTGTAAATGTTGTTTTGAACTGATCCTCTTGCTTAACTAGAATCTAGTTATAGCCTGAGTAGCCATCTAATAAAGAAAATATGTCAGAACCAGAAACTACTTGTAAAATTTGCTCCATAGAAGGGAGTGGGTAATGGTCTTTCAAGGACACTCTATTCAAATCTCAAAAATCAACACAAAGTCTAATTTCTCCACTCTTCTTCCTGACTGGTACCAAGTTTGACACCCAAGAGGTGTGCTTGATAAGAAAAATAATACCGCTTTCAACTAGTTTATTTAGTTCAGTCTTCATAAGGTGCTCCAACTTAGGATTAAGCGGTCTTTGCTTCTATCTTACCGACTTTTCACTAGGTTCAAGCCGATAGTATGTTGAGCTAGTTCAAGGTTAAAACCTCTTAAATCCTTATATTCCCAAGCAAAAACATCACTATATTTCTGACATAACAGAATGAAAGCTTGTTGTTCCTCCTGACTGCATATCTTTCCCAGCTTGAGAAGCTTGCCTTTAAAGATCTCGATGGCTGCATAATACTCCTCCTTGACAGTCAAGCTGCACTTGTCCTTCCAAACTTGATCATCTGAGTTAAACACTGATTCCAAGGTCACCAATCCTTTTGGTAGCTTATTGGTCTTTAATTGCACAATCTGATCCTCATACTGCTGCTACCATTTTTGCTGATTTCCATCTACGAACTCAGCTTCAACAATCAGAAAATTTACAATTTGCTCATCACTTTCAAAAATCTGCAAGCTCACATTATTGTTAGGTATAGAAGGTCTGACCACTATCTTCACATACTGACATGCTTCTAATTTATGAATCTCTTTGGGAATGTCAAACTGAGCTCCTATGGCAGCGAGTCTGTCGGCATGCTTATTTTGATTCTAAGGAATCGACATGATATTAAAAGCATTAAAATATTCCATTAAATCCCATACACGATGCTTGTATTTCTTAAGCAAATAATTCTTAGCAGCATTTAAATTTCTGACCTGATTCACAACCAACTCTAAATCACCATAAACTTATAAGCATTTAATACCTCGTTTGCGGGCCCACTCAAGGCCATGCACCAACACTTCATACTTAGTTGTATTATTTGAACAGCTAAAAGAAAATCTGTAAGCTGAATAATACTTATCTCCTTTGGGCGATATGAGCATAGCTCCACCTCCGGCACCAACACTGCTCCTCAAACCATTGAAATAAAGTTTCCACAACTCATTATCTTTTCCTGCAGACGATTCATCCTCTTTGCAAAGATTAGGCATGTCACAATCAGACTCGCGAATCATATAAACTCCTAAACCTACCTCATCTGTGTTCTAGAAAGATCAAGCTCGTGATCTTCAGCTGCCCATTCATCGAAACTGATGTAGTCTTCATGGGTGCTACAGTTTGAGGTCATGGTTTGCTCCTTCATTATAAAGGTGGCGTAGAGATTAGTGTTTATAGGGTTTGGGGAGTATGGTTCGATATGGTTTTTGGCAAGAGGCTCAGATTTAATGGTCACCTTCGTACCATACCTTGTTCTAAAAAATAGATGAGACCAATCAGAAGACCAAAACCCACCCAACTTGGCTGTAAAATCCCTTGACAAACAAATGGCAAAGTGCGACAGTAAGTTAACAACATGAATATCCTGGTAAATAGCGAAACTTGGGGATGCATGCAAGGTAAGGGCTAAATTTTTAACAATACCAGCAGTTTTAACAATAGACCCATCTAGTTGCACTACACCTTTCTGAGGATTAGGCTCATAAACAAGACCTGATTTGTTAGCCAAACTCTTTGGCATGACTGAACTACTAGCTCCAGAATTGACCATACAATTATGCACAATTTTATCACCTATGACCAGACTTAAGTAAAATGGAGGGGGCTTTACCTCTTTTGCTTTCTGCCCACTTTTCTCCTCCAGGTTGTTAGCCAGCACAACCTTCGCAACTCCTTGATTAGTGTTGTCAGAAATAAACAATTTAGCCAATGCATTCTATAATAAAATTTTCTGCCCTGGAAGCTGCAGAGCGTCTAATATCAACATATTGACGGTAGTTTTCTTGAGATGCTCAATGATATTGAAGGATGAAACATTTACCTTCTGCTGGTTTTTTGCAACAACTTCATTTTGCTTCTACACAGGTTGAGAATGCATTTTTGATAGCTCCCTGCTAGGTATCTCCTGCCCTCTCTGCAAAATCTGCATTTTAGGCTATGTAGCAGCGTTAATTTCTGATAAAACAGGCTGCTTACTGACTAGTGGCTGCTGCTGTGAAGTTCTAGCTTGTTGTCCTAGATCCATAGCTCATTTTTTAGATCTAGTATTAGTTGAAATAGGGGAATTTTGTTGATCTTGGCCATTCATGCCACATAATTCAGAGCACTGCCAGTTTGACAAGGTGACTTCTACATTATCTTGCTATTCTAGATTATGATCTGCAACATTTTTTGGAACAACATATACATTTTGCACCATTAAAGCATGATTTCTCGCTCCGTTGGTGCACACCAATTGGTTATGGGGCTGGTTGCATGGGTAACACCAATCGCAATCTTGAATGACATTATTTTGTGGCACAAGCTCTTTTGACGTGTTGGTTGCGTTCAGATTGTATGGCTGGAATGGCCGAGGATTAAAATTTATTCTTTGGGCTTGACAATCATTTTGGAAAGTGGGCCTACTTGGTTGATTTTGCTGATAAGGGGCTTGATAAGACTTGTGTTCTTGGCCAACTTGCTTTTTAATAGTCACAAGATCGTTCCCAAAAGTCTTCAATATGCTCTTAATCTCCTACATCTCAGGATTTGAGGCTGGGGCAGCGACTTCTTGGACTGTACCATTGTTGGAACTGGCGAGACATCAGCTAAGGGAGGTGTAGCAGTAGGAATAGGTGACTGTATTTCTAGAAACAAGGGCATGGGGGGTCTAGGAGCTATATCTCCAACTTGAATAAGGCAATTTTCAGCATTAATAGCAATATTATAAGCATTAGGAAGCGTTAAACCACCCATAGACTGAGTCATGACAGTAATCTTGTTATTCAAAGCTTTTAAATAAAATATAAATGCATGTGTCGGTAAGGGCTTTATCATTGCCAGGATTCTATCTCAAGTCCTCTGAAATCTGTAGTTGAAATCCGCCAAGTGTTCGTGCGGCGCCCTTTGAATGGTGATCAACTACTCTAATAAAGATAAATTGTCAGATTTATTAGCAAAGTGCTGGTATAGACCATTACCTAGGGCATCCCATGTTGTGATTGAGTTTGCAGCAAGACCTCTAAACCACTGCAATGCTTTTCCCTTAAGTGACACAGCTAGCAACCTTAGAGCAACGTTCTCTTGAGTAATATTGTGCACCGAGCATAACATGGCTACATCACGGATGTGTTCAACTGGTGTGGTGTAATCCTCTCCAGTAAAATATGGTAGTCCTCGAAAAGCTAAAACTAGAATCTCATCATGTTGGGCAATATCCAATGGATTGCCTCCATAATTAAAAGGTATGAATGGGTGCTGCCTCAGCAGTGTTGCCATTGATGGTACTCATGAGATTGGAACTGGTACACTAGGTCATAGAACTAGAACACCAAGAATAGGAGGTATTGACTTCGATCTTGTAGGGGTTTCAAAAAGTCTTCTTGCTGTCCTGCATTTTCTCCATGATGGGGACAACTCTTGATACTTGAAAGCTACTGAACTTGATCTTGTTTGAATATTTCTCATGTGTGGGCTGCACTAGCATGTAGAAAATAGAACTGGATTTGCCAAGTATATTCATAGCCTCCAGAAGGCTGGAAACAATTTGCTGCATAAACCAAACAACAAACATAAATATTAAATATTTTTTGATAGTATCTTTCAATGTCCCACCGGGTGTGCCAAAAACTGTTATCAATAGTTTTGCACCCTGCTGAATACAATATTCAACAAACTACTAAAACATGGAAACCTCCTTCAGATGTGGGTGATCTGCATGAAAGAGGAATCTCTAGAGTGAGTTGGTTCTCTGAATGATAAATCCTATTCTAAAACTCCAAGGGAAAAGGGATAAAAGGTGAAATGAAAATAAATATGAACCTAACTGATGACTAATTTAAACTTCTGACATAAAATTTAAACCTACCACTCACAATAATTCCTTCACTACAATGATTCCTATAATCTCACCAATACATGATCTCATCATTAATTCATATGAAGATTTAGAATTTCGAATACAACATATAACTTGAAATACATGAAATCTTGTGTAGAAAAACTCAAAAAGGCAAGACATTAAGGTTTTGAATCTGAACACAAAACATCAAACTGATGTTACCAGTCTTAAGACAAGAAAGTGGAAAGAAGAACTCTACTATATTATTGGAACTGAAAGAGTGTTAATCTATCAAAATTGAGTACAATGTTCACAAGCTCAAAAATGTATAAGAGCAGGAACTTTGATCTAAACTACTCTAAACGAGGAGAGCTGAAAAAACTAAGTCTATCAAAACATAGCCCTCAAGAAACCCTAATCCAAGCTCAGAAAAAAGCTCCAGGAAAAAAGGCTTCAAACTGTCTCAAAAACTGCCTTAAAGCAGAAAAAAGCACAATGCTTTCATGATCACACTGTCAAGCCTCTAAAAATAGGCTAATCTTGCTTTAAAAACTCAAAAAACACCTTATCTCTCCAAGATAGGTCTCAAATCTGGCCAAGAGGAAAAGTCAATAAAAGATCTGCTAAAAATAGCAAGAAAACATAAAACAATTTATAGAATATCGCTTTATGATTCTACTTTACAAGATGCAGATTTACACATTTTGTCTTTTTTTTGCAATTAAAGATTTATAATCTTTTACAAAAAGCAAAACTCCTTATTTCTCCGTTTCAATGTTCTGATTTTCTCAAAAATCATAAAAAACACATTACATGATCTCTTCTCTCCTTATCAAAACCCCATTGATTTCTTAAAAATCAATCAAAAATAAAATCCTAAAAATATATTGACCCTATTCATAGGGTATTCACAATTCACCCTTAATTGCTCTTCACTTAAATCAATAACCTAAGGCACAAACCCATATTTCTCTAAGGCAAAAACAATAAGTTCTAAAGACCTAAAACATCACCCTAGCACATGAATTTCGGCCTCCCTGCATATATCTTAGCTCAAATTTTAATAAGTCATAATGCAAGGATTAAAAATTTTGACCTCCATTTGACATTCACCGCGTGCTCATACCAAAAATTCTAGATGATGTTAGGGTCGAATTAGGGTTTCAATCAAAACAAAGTCAAACCCTAATGATCACTCATTTTGCACTCATGACTTTGGAAGAAAGGAAACTCTGTCTGGAAGAATAACACCACCATGATGGTTGAATCTACATCTTGTATGCCTAGGAATATTCACCATGCTCATCAGTCTACTGGAACTCCAGTGGGTAAGCTTCGTTTTGTCTGTATTGAAGCTCTTTTCCTTTATTAATGAATACCAAAAGGCCCTAAGGCCGCGACTTGTATGAATTCATTCACTGATTTCTTTTGCACTCTATGTGACTTTTGTTTGCTTTGTTGTCCTGTGAGCTCATGTTCATTTCGAAGCTCTAAAAGGAAGCTCGCCTTGTGGATTTTGTTCTTCTCTTCCAAGCATGAGGGTAAGCCATCTGCACCTAGCTTCATAGCTTTAAATGGCATCATATTTAATTCTTCTAGCCCTAAGGCCACAACTACACACAATCTAATAACATTATTTCCTTGTTCTTCTGTGTTCATATCTATCATTGTAGCACTCTATTCTACTGTGAGAGCTCAACCATCACTTAAGAACTTGAACCCCTTGCATCTGGAAGCTATCTGCAACTTAAGCCATGGCTAGAGTGTCTACTTTAGCCTCGAACTAGTAATTTATCTCTGCTTTTTTTGGTTCTCTGAAAACTTAAAGGGTTCCTTCTCTACTCATAGATTTTGGCCATGTTCAGGCCATGCCAAATGCGCATTGTAGGAAGCATTATTTTGAATTTTGGGCTCGACCCAGAACAAAAAACCCCTCTTTATGCCTTCCTAAGCTTAAATCTGTTTATGGGTGTCATAGAAATTTGAACAAAACTATAACTTCTTTCTTTTGATGCCCAAGCAACCTTAGGAAACTCGTATTTCTATATTCTCTTGCTGTCTCATGCAAAATCTTCACGTGGGTTGTCATGGTTATTGCGCTTTCTGTTCTTTGAATACAAATCACATGTGGGTATCTAGAATTTCAAAAGAAAACCGTGTTTTCCTTTTTCCTGAGCTCGACTTATCACAAAAATCTAGATCTTTGCATTCTACTATTGTTTAATATAAAACCCATATGGGTTTTCTCCATTACTTCATTTCTGTATTTTTGAAAGCAAACCTTGAATTGGGTACTCACTGTTTGTTTCTATCCATATGGGCTCGAGCTAAAATAAATAGTGGTTTATTCTAAACTTCTAAAACAAAACAATATCATGGGTATTGGAAATTTTCAAAGCAAAAGCATATATTCTTATTTTCTGATATAGCTTGACCTCCCATCCTTTTCATTTTATCTTGCCATTTATTTAACAGACCCTCACCTGGGTATCACTAGAAATGTAAAACCTCATGGCTATGTGTATTCAGAAAAAGGATAATTGAAATGGTGATAAAAACTGTATATTTGCTTGCATTTACTCTTAGGATTTTGACTCAAATAACCAGTGATGTTTTGCTTTCACTTCTGTAACAAAAGGATGCCTTGAATATTTGTCTTTTACTTTTAACCTCCTTAGCATTCTGTACGTCTCAAAAGAAAGAAACTCATTGCATCACTACTGTTTTCTTTAATATGCCTTCAAAAATATAAAAAGAACATGATGGGAACAATAAGAATCTATGTGCTTATCCATATTGAGTCCAGGGCTCGACCATTATTGTTTCTTTTGCACTTCCAGTTGCAAAAACTCATACTTAGTATTTGTTATTAAAGCTAATCTTGACTCCTCTCCAATCCCTGCATCTTCATTTTATCATGACAAACTAGGCTACTTAAGGCATTTTGAACTTCCTACTTCCAGCAATCTTGTTTGTTCATTAAGGAAAAGGATGCCCTCTTAACGTATATTATTTCTATGCCTATAATTTGTATGCACAACTGTGTCTTTTCTAATTTTCTCTCAACCTTAACACAGTGAACTTCGCTTTCTGTATTTGATCTTTATTGGAGTTTCAACTCAAGAAACATAGCAGCAACATGAATCACCTGTACTCACCAACTCATATACATAATTGGCAACTTAGAATTCATTTTGGAAAGAAAGCACTTGCTCGTCCGTTATTATTCTAGAATGATCTCTTTGTTATTACAATTCATAATGCAGTATTTACTTTACCAGTCAACTAGAACTACAAATTCGTTCAATGCTCAAATGCACTGTTTGTCCTTTGTATTCTTTGAGCAGCATGGTACTCTTCATGCATTTTTATGTTTCACTGTACAAACTGCTCTTAAAATATGTTCTCTATGACAATGAAAATTAAATCAAACCATTAAGGCATAATGTATGCCTGTTCACTATCCGAGAAAGAATTGATGAATTGAAATTTGCATGACATATATGATTACAATTAGCAAAGAAAATGAACTTATTAAGCAATTTCTGGTGTAAATGTACTCAGTTAAATTCCTTAAGTGAACTAAACTCACTGTTCACCTGTAGCCTTCAGAAAACAACCCTGATCGTTATGAATGCATAGTTGGTTTCGTTGCTTGATGGATAACTCTATTTTACTCTTTTAGCTTTTCTCATTGCATTTGATGAATATGATAAAGTATCTTTACCTCAGCCCATTTAAAGAATAGGGAAGCATGTCGAGCTCTACCCTTGTGGGAGCCTGTTTTACTCCACATGCTTGGTCTTCGAATAATGTTCAGCTTCATGAATTTACCTATACCTACACATGGAAACAAACAATGTTAGCATAAAAACGTAACACAATGATTGTGATGTTGCTATCTCTCCTTCAGTTCACTTCTTTCATACTGCACTTGATTGATTATTTCAATGCATTGCTAATAGTATGTTGTACTATTGTGGGTGCCTTATATAAGTTATATCATAATCGGAGCCAATGAAACCCTCTCTTTTCCTCTTTTAGGTTGATGGAACTCAAGAAGACAAGGTGCACCATCCAGTGTCAAATGTCGATAATCAGGCAATGATGATTATGATGTCGCTTATGTGCTTTCCTTTCTGTACCTTCAGTAGTGCAATGTGCAATTAGCAATATGTTGTCACAGTTATATCCATGATTTGTATGGATCTTTGATTTCAATTTTTCTTTTCAATTGAAAAGAAAATGCATTTCATGCAATGTTGTAATATCATTCTGGTTGTGAAATCAAAGAAAGCCTTGTAAAAAGATGAGTTCTTTACGAAATAAATGAAAGCATCTAAAATCCTATTTTTCTCATGTACTCAATTTTGTATTTATTTTAATTCTACAACATCTAAATGGCACTCTAAAACTTGATTACTTCACTAAAATGCATAACTGTTACTCGATGCAAAAAGTGATGCGAAACAACATTTAAAATTCAATCTGCAATTCCACTTAATGTTAAATAACAATCATTCAACTCCTCCATTTGAGCTGAGGCAAAAAATATGTAACAGTATGTAGAGAACAAAGATCCAAATCTAAAAAAATAATATTATATGGATTATCATCTAATATATTGTTCTCATCTTATTTGTGGGTTTTGCAATGACCTTTAATGTTTGTGAATTTTAGCATGATATGATGTCATTAAATGTACTTAATTTATGTAGAATAGGAGAAAAACCCTTTGCAATATTGGTATTGTACTTGTGAAATTATTTTCACTTGTTCTTTTGTAATATCCCCTTTAAATTAATTCAAATATGCAACAATGATTTTTCTCATACATCTAAAATATAAAATCGAGTAAAATGAAATTGTAACATAAACTCTAATTTTTTCTTTTTTAATGATTTTTTTGATAAATGAAACACCTTGCTGCAATACATGTTTTTGGCATTAATATGCTTCCATTTACAATAGCAAAAAATACTCATAACTTGCTGCAATATTTCATTGTATATATTGACAAACAATGTATGAAACCCCCAACTATGACATTCACTCCAAAAACCCCCAGAACTGATTACAACATTTGGAACAGTAAATAAATATAAAAATATACTAGAAATATGATACAAATTGCTGCTTACAGTAGCAAGACAACCCATGCCAAAATACTTGCACACAATACACAAAACAACATTGCAAAAACAATGACCAAAGCACCAAATGATCAATCTTCAACTCCAATACAACTTTTGAGTGAAGTTGCACCTATAGAATCTTAGAGCCACTATCTTTGAGTCTAGATCTCCTTGGTCTACTAGCCTCAGATTCTCTCTTCATTGGTTTACCAGCCTTTGAAGAAAATCACAAGCCTATAAGAGAAAGTAATGCATAGAATGAATGAAAAAGCCATTTTCCCCCCTCAAGTAATCCACATTCAAAATCCAAAGTTGGGAACCAAGATTTCATGCCAAAATGAGGGATATAATTGTGTAACTCCTCTTTCCAAAATGGTTGCAAAAAATTAGCCATTTCCCATAATTATTGTTTTTTGACAATCATTTCCATAAGCAATAATTTCCTGCTTTTCTAACCAAAAAGTGCTCCATCAAAACCCATGCCTGAATATGATGATAAATAAAATATAATATTTATTTAGTGATTAAATAATTAAATATTATTTATTTAATCAAATCACCAAATAAAAAATATTAATCTCTCAGTCAAGCCAATAGTCCCGATTTACTATTTTTGGGCAACTTGACTTACTAAAAATAGAAACTGCTATTTTTATAAAAAGGGGATATGACAAGTCCTCCCTTCGCAAAATTTCTCATCCTCAAGATATTGTAAACATACATCTCCAAAATCATGTAGCCAAGTTGATCATTCATACCAAACTACATACCAAGTCTTGATCATGTATTTGCATGAAGTTACTTCTTCCTCTTAAGAATCTTGAAGAATCCCTAAAAAATATTCCTATGTTGTGTAATGTCATGACTCCAATATTTAATATGCAACCTCATATCTCATCTTACTGTTTTACTTGTAGCATGATTATCATCTTATTCAATTAACAAATTCTCCCTTTCAATCTGTCTCTAAAATGGTGTATGTGCATAGACACCAAGAAGGATAAACCAAAAGTCTCGACAACCTTTGATATAGATTTTTTTTATACAACACAATGGATTGTTAGAAAAGAAGAATAATCCTCCAAAATAATTAATAAATTTTAAAACAAATAGCCTTTTTTATCTTGGAGTTGTTGGGATACTGCTTGCAAAAAACAACACTATTTGTTTCGAACTTTTCCTTAGCTTGATGGATGTTGTATGCAACTTTAGAATATGATATATAGCAACAATAGTATAGTCGAGGAATAGATATTAAAAATATATAATAGTAATGAACACTCCTCCCAAATCTATATTTCAACCCTACAAACTATTCTAGGTCATTAGCTAGTGATGCACTGTCATTAGGAAACTTGCACCTGACACTTTTGAAACAAATGATGATGGTACAAGTCTAATTTTTACACTCAATGAAGCTATTATAACCAGAAATTCATCCTTCACAATAGTAGATACATAAATTGTAAATAATTACTTATTTTACCTCTCTAGTACCAAAATATGCAATATAGGAATGCACAACAAAAGGACCATATTTTACTTCAACTTGAGTCTATATTACTTTCAACTTCATGGACTGATCTATAGGAGAAAACATATAGTAGAAGAGTGGAAAATAGCATCATATAACAATGACATATACACCCCAATTCTCCTAAGATTGAATTTGCAAACAACCCATCTAAACAAAAGTTGATATTCTTCTTGAGACTGTTGCAAGCGTAAAATTACCACCCCATTTTTGTGACTCACCACTTTGAATATTTTGCCAAGGAATAGTATGCATTTTTAGGTACACCCATATAAGAAACATTTTGTAATTCCCATAACATATAAATTCCATCAAATAGTCACAAAAACTCCAAATCACACAATATTGCCAACATTGTTCTTGTGAACACTGTTTCTGCATTTGCTCAAATATTGACAAATATTAGCATTATTAGTCAAATTAAACAAACCAAATAAAGCATTCCTATGAAATACTTAACATGCTAAATATGCAATCAAGACAATAAAAGATTAAAGTAACAAATGAAAACATATGAAAACTCTATCCCATAGTGGGAGTAGTGCTCCTTTGATGTGGGAAAAATTCTCTTTCCCACCCCCTTTGATAAAGCTTCCAAGATGTGATGAAGTCTAATTGCCCTCAAAGATAATAATAGCAATTGGAGGACAATGACTTTGCATAAAAAGTGGATCCATTTCAAGTTGAAGAGGCTTCTACTTATAGGAGTGAAGGGTTGAAGAAGAGGTAAAATTGGTGAATGTGGGATAAAAAGGGAGCCACTAGGATTGTGACACTTGTCATAGTTCTATTGGATGAGGATGGAGCACATTTTAGGGAATGTAAGAGAAATAAATGAAAATGGTTGAGGATGTAAGAGGATTAAATGAATGTGGTTGGAGATGTAAGAGAGATTAATGCCCTTGTAAGAGGGAGTAAATTCCTTTGTAAGAGGTATTTATGGGTGTGTAAGAGGCTTTTGGAGGGAAATTGAATGAAGGGGTGGTTGGGAGGAATATTCCTAGGAATACACCATTGTGAGAATAAAAAAGGTAGTTAGATAATTAAAAGAAATGAATTACATGTGCAACCTAGTTCGTTGACCATGGGTTGATTTTGACCAAGGTTGAGTCAAAAGCTAGAGAATGGGTAATGATGATTAAGAGTTAATTAATTAAGGATTAATCAATTTGAAGGTTAAGGGATTGTGACATTTGTTTTAAATAATTTGATTTATTAAATCAGATGAGAGGACTTTAGGGTTTTAATTAAATAAATTGATTTATTTATTAAACATGATGAACATTAGTAAATTAATCTAATAAATTTCTTTATCAAGATTAATAGTAGAAATTATATTAATTAATCAGATTTAGATGCATAGTGTTGGTTAGGATTATTTGTGTGTCTACATTTTTCCCCTCTTTGAAGCAACGTACCTGCTACATTGGTTCAAAGAATAACATTGTCGAGATCAAAATTAAAAAAAAAATTGATTTTTTTTTTCAGATGCCCCATTGTTGCGCTAGGGGAAAGTACACTAGTACACTACCCCCTCGAGAGATCGAGCAAAAATTTTGATTTTAGGTTGATCTCATGACAAATATGCTTTATGGATGTATGGATGGTTATGTTATGAGATGCTTAGGCTAACCAATGTCCATTATGATGATGATTTTGTAAATGAGATGAATTAAGTGCTTAGAATAACAAATCTATATTATCCTAAATTTCTTAAATGATGATGCAATGCATGTGAGATGGATGATGTTTTCTATTATGATGATATGTATGAGTATGCAAGATGGGTATGTTAACATTTTATAAATACAACAAGATTTTTGGTGAATGTCATGATTCCATGTTAGCATGAAAGAGGATAGAAGAATGAGAGGGATCAACCCTTTATTCCAAGAAGATACAAAATTCCAACAAGTCGATGAGTCATCGAGACTTTATTAGATATGATGATGAATGATGATGATGTTTTTCTTATCTAGGGTTTGGGGATATAAATGACTCAACTTTCCTTATGTTTGATAACACACATAGAGATGAAGCATCAAGGTATAAACAACTAGGATTGCATGGTATCTAGTACGATGGACTTTGACTAAGAAAACGGATAGGAATATCCTTGTTCATACTCGACATACAAAAACCTCACTAAGATGTATTTTAAAAGTTTCAAACACCTTGGACCAAAACATAGAAAGGCATAACCTAACAATGTAATAGTCAACAAGCTATTGAAAACCTCTTCCACACACACCTACAAAAGCAAGTATCACCAAGTTATATTACAGGAATATCCAACAAGCACGACATAAAAAAGATAATGTTCAATGCCCCATTCATTTCTCTCTAACTATTTTAGATAGGAATCATCAAGAGGTCATGGGAATAAGCGCAATAAGATAGATCATAAGAAAAGATCAAGCAAACAAACAAACTAATGTTCTTCATATCTCTAGCCAAGACTAAACTACAGTGATGCATGATGTTGATGTCCATTGTAGGAAAGACGTATCCTAGGACATGATGTTACCAGATGATTGTGAGACTAATAGGATGATGCGTTATTGATACCAAGAGTTAACCAACTTATTTACCTATTGAGCTAAACTTAAGACCCTAATGTTTGAGTTTATACTTTTAAATTTGCCATAATTGTTTCTACTTGTCTTGCCAAAGGTTGGAGATGACAATCGTTTACTGTGAGTGGATGCTTATTGTGGGTGAAAGTGAAATGGGTGGATGATTTTGGTTTTTTTGAATGTTTTTGGTATTTTGAAATGTTTTGAGGTTGTTTGGGGATTTTCAAGATGTTTTACAAATGTTTTGATTTTCAAAATTTCCAATGTTTTTGTATTTTCTGAGATTTTGACCAAGAACCTAAGGACCTATCCTATGGGCCTTAGAGGCTAATCAAAGATGATCCTTTCCTATGTTATACACATAGAGACCACATGGTTTGACTGACACAAACTCATTTATTGATAATATGTGAACATGTATGGATTGTTAGTTTATTATGGAAAACTTCTAAGGACTAACCTAATGCCTCAGAGGCTAATCAATGATTATCCATGCCTACATTCAAGCTCAAACACAACGTAGTTTGACTGATGTAGACTTGTTTATTGATGAGATACAAACATTTATGGATTTTCAGTTTATTATGGTGGACTCCTAAGGACTAACCTAATGCCTTGGGGGCTAATCCATGATTCGCCTTTCCTGTTCAAGCTTAGAGACAATGTAGTTTGACATGACGACTATGATTTTGAATTTTTCTATTTTTGACTTGTTTTTGGATTTTTTGATATGTTTTTGATGTTTTTGGATTTTGGGGTTTTATGAATGTTTTTGGATTTTTTGATGTTATGGAAGATGTCAAGGATATACATGAAACCGATCCAATGTAGACATAGGGACATGCTCCCAGTGTGATGCGATAGACTACCTTGATATAGGCATGGAAAATTGACCTTAGGAATGTGCCAAGTAGTACTAAAAGGGAAACAATATCAACATAGAATCAAGCTATGATGTAGACAGGGATGGGTGATGGAAAGAGCAATGGAAATGCAATGGGTGAATGTGATGGAAAGTGATGTGGAACAAGCTAAAGAATCCATGGTGGATGGAAAGTGTTTATTTACACAAGGAACCTAATTGCCAGGTTTTCACCAAGGTACTTGCCCAAAGTGTCACCGAAGTGGTTTTCACTAGAGGATGATTTTTTTTCTTTATTGTTTTCAATATTTTTTCTGATATATTTTGAATTTCTTTTATTTTTGGATTTATACCCTATAAGCTTAGGCATAATTTTTTTTGAGATGGGTCCTATTGATGGGCTCTTACAGAGGCTCAGCTTTGGGTGTGGATAGTTGATATGATCCTAATTTGTAAATTACCATAATGATGAAGGGCCCTAACCAATTAGGTTCAAACTTTGTTGTTTGAATTTGACACATTTTTCTGATTTTATTTCAACAGGAGCTCTCCCACTTGGAAGGATTGACTCTTGATTTTTTTATTATAGCTCCTTTTGAGACAGTTTTGATAAACTTGCAAGTGGTTCAAAGCATCCATGCACTACTCATCTAGTAATTCCAACTCATTCAATCATGACACGTGATACTCCTCATTAGTAATAAGATATTGCAATGATATCCTTAGGGATGGGAGCTCAATCTCAATGGGAAGGATGGCTTCTAATCCATAGACTAGGGAGAAAGGGTTTGCACCTATAGGTGTGTAGATACTTGTTTGTTAGGCCCATAAAGCTAGGTTTAACTATAGGTGTCAGTCATGACCAACTTTATTGACTATTTTCTTGAGGATTTTTAGGATTCTCTTATTGGAAGCCTTAGCTTGGCCATTACCCTAGGGGTAATATGGGGTGGAGAAGTGGTGTTGGATATTGAATTTTTGGCATAACTCATGGACATCCTAGTTTTTGAAGGGTGTTCCATTATCAGAAATAAGGGCTTTGTTGGGATAAGGTGACATTAACCTTGTAAATCCCAATATTGTATTCTTTCATATACTATTTGTAATTTTTAATTACCCATAAGGGATGTATAAGTTTCACCGACAATTTGTTATAGAGTTACTTTTACTGCTCAAGGAATCTTGGTAAATAGTAAATGAGGTGAGGTGGAGAATCTTGGTGCCTATCTTAGGGAAACGTATTTTGGGATGTTATGATGCATGTTATAAGTTTATAAGAGCATCTATGACATCTTACAACTATCATAAGGTGTAAAATATTCTATGACAACATATGGCAACAATTATTGTCTTGTAAGTTCCTATTCTTGGTTCTAGACGCCTATATTGGGAAGATGCCTATGACAAGTGTAAGGGAATATGTAAGAAGATGATTTTGGTGTATCCCAAGATATAAATATTGGTTTTTTTCCATCTCCCATGAATTTCTTTGGTGGGTACTTATTTTGTATAAATATGAGACTTGAGAGTGAAGTTTGGGTGTGTAAAAAGAGTAACAGGGTGTTGCAGGATTGAAGACTCAAGAGGAGATTGGAAATGAATGTATTGTAATATTTTTTTGAAGATAATACAACTTGGGCCTCTCTTCTTGGTGGAGTTTTTCCTTGCAAGGGTTTCTCCACGTAAACATTGTTTATGTGTTTATTCTTTTGTTCCAGTGTTACCTTGTGTTGTGAAATCTTGTATTCTTATGTTGCTAATTTGCGCCTCTTTGTTGCTAATATCTTATGGTGATGTTATTATTGTTATAAGTTCATCTAAGGTGGTTTTATCAAGCATGTTAGAATGACTGATTTTATCATCATAAAGAAGTTGAATCTCTTCATGGTATTTCAAGGATTAAGAAAATTTATTTATAGATTTGCATACAATTTTCAGATTTCTATATTGTAGTCCGTGGCTCGACCATTATTGTTTCTTTTGCACTTCCATTGCAAAACTCATATAGTATTTGTTATTAAAGTGATCTTGACTCCTCTCCAATCCTTGCATCTTCATTTTATCATGACAAACTAGGCTACTTAAGGAATTTTGAACTTCCTACTTCCAACAATCTTGTTTGTTCATTAAGGAAAGGATGCCCTCTTAAGTATATTGTTTCCATGCCTATAATTTGTATGCACAACTGTGTCTTTTCTGATTTTCTCTCAACCTTAATGCAGTGACCTTTGCTTTTTATATTTGATCTTTATTGGAGTTTCAACTCAAGAAACATAGCAGCAACAGGAATCACCTGTACTCACCAACTCATATACATAATTGGCAATTCAGAATTCATTCTAGAAAGAAAACACTTGCTCATCCGTTATTATTCTGGAATGATCTCTTTGTTATTACAATTCATAATGCAGTATTTACTTTACCAGTCAACTAGAACTAGAAATTCGTTCAATGCTCAAATGCACTGTCTGTCCTTTGTATTCTTTGAGCAGCATGGTACTCTTCATGCATTTTTATGTTTCACTGTACAAACTGCTCTTAAAATCTATTCTCTGTGACGATGAAAATTAAATCAAACCATTAAGGCATAATGTATGCCTGTTTACTATCTGAGAAAGAATTGATGAATTGGAATTTGCATGACATATATGATTACAATCAGTAAAGAAAATGAACTTATTAAGCAATTTCTGGTGTAAATGTACTTAGTTAAATTTCTTAAGTGAACTAAACTCACTGTTCACCTATAGCCTTCAGAAAACAACCCTGATCATTATGAATGCATAGTTGGTTTTGTTGCTTGATGGATAACTTTGTTTTACTCTTTCAGTTGTTCTCATTTCATTTGATGAATATGATAAAGTATCTTTACCTCATCCCATTTAAAGAATAGGGAAGCATGCCGAGCTCTACCCTTATGGGAGCCCATTTTACTCCACGTGCTTGGTCTTCGAATAATGTTTAGCTTCATGAATTTACCTATACCTGCACATGGAAACAAATAATGTTAGCATAAAAATGTAACACAATGATTGTGATGTTGCTATCTCTCCTTTAGTTCACTTCTTTCATATTGCACTTGATTGATTGTTTCAATGCATCGCTAATAGTATGTTGTACTATTGTGGGTGCTTTATATAAGTTATATGATAATTAGAGCCAATGAAACTCTCTCTTTTCCTCTTTCAAGTTGATGGAACTCAAGAAGACAAGGTGCACCATCCAGTGTCAAAAGTCGATAATCAGGCAATGATGATTATGCTGTCACTTATGTGCTTTCCTTTCTGTACATTCAATAGTGCAATGTGCTATTAGCAATAGGTTGTCACAGTTATATCCATGACTTGTATGGATCTTTGATTTCAATTTTTCTTTTCAATTGAAAAGAAAATGCATTTCATGCAATGTTGTAATATCATTCTGGTTGTGAAATCAAATAAAGCCTTGTAAAAAGATGAGTTCTTTACGAAATAAATGAAAGCATCTAAAATCCTATTTTTCTCATGTACTCAATTCTGTATTTCTTTTAATTCTACAACATCTAAATGGAACTCTAAAACTTGATTACTTCACTAAAATGCATAACTGTTACTCGATGCAAAAAGTGATGCAAAACAACATTTAAAATTCAATATGCAATTCCACTTAATGTTAAATAACAATTAGCCAGCTCCTCCATTTGAGATGAGGCAAAAAATATGTAACAATATGTAGAGAATAAAGATTCAAATCTAAAAAAATAATATTATATGGATTATCATCTAATATATTGTTCTCATCTTATTTGTGGGTTTTGCAACGACCTTTAATGTTTGTGAATTTTAGCATGATATGATGTCATTAAATGTACTTAATTTATGTAGAATAGGAGAAAAACCCTTTGCAATATTGGTATTGTACTTGTGGAATTATTTTCACTTGTTCTTTTGTAATATCCCCTTTAAATTAATTCAAATATGCAACAATGATTTTTCTCATACATCCAAAATATAAAATTGAGTAAAATGAAATTGTAACATAAACTCTAATTTTTTCTTTTTTAATGATTTTTTTGATAAATGAAACACCTTGCTGCAATACATGTTTTTGGCATTAATATGCTTCCATTTACAATAGCAAAAAATACTCATAACTTGCTGCAATATTTCATTGTATATATTGACAAACAATGTATGAAACCCCCAACTATGACATTCACTCCAAAAACCCCCAGAACTGATTACAACATTTGGAACAGTAAATAAATATAAAAATATACTAGAAATATGATACAAATTGCTGCTTACAGTAGCAAGACAACCCATGCCAAAATACTTGCACACAATACACAAAACAACATTGCAAAAACAATGACCAAAGCACCAAATGATCAATCTTCAACTCCAATACAACTTTTGAGTGAAGTTGCACCTATAGAATCTTAGAGCCACTATCTTTGAGTCTAGATCTCCTTGGTCTACTAGCCTCAGATTCTCTCTTCATTGGTTTACCAGCCTTTGAAGAAAATCACAAGCCTATAAGAGAAAGTAATGCATAGAATGAATGAAAAAGCCATTTTCCCCCCTCAAGTAATCCACATTCAAAATCCAAAGTTGGGAACCAAGATTTCATGCCAAAATGAGGGATATAATTGTGTAACTCCTCTTTCCAAAATGGTTGCAAAAAATTAGCCATTTCCCATAATTATTGTTTTTTGACAATCATTTCCATAAGCAATAATTTCCTGCTTTTCTAACCAAAAAGTGCTCCATCAAAACCCATGCCTGAATATGATGATAAATAAAATATAATATTTATTTAGTGATTAAATAATTAAATATTATTTATTTAATCAAATCACCAAATAAAAAATATTAATCTCTCAGTCAAGCCAATAGTCCCGATTTACTATTTTTGGGCAACTTGACTTACTAAAAATAGAAACTGCTATTTTTATAAAAAGGGGATATGACAAGTCCTCCCTTCGCAAAATTTCTCATCCTCAAGATATTGTAAACATACATCTCCAAAATCATGTAGCCAAGTTGATCATTCATACCAAACTACATACCAAGTCTTGATCATGTATTTGCATGAAGTTACTTCTTCCTCTTAAGAATCTTGAAGAATCCCTAAAAAATATTCCTATGTTGTGTAATGTCATGACTCCAATATTTAATATGCAACCTCATATCTCATCTTACTGTTTTACTTGTAGCATGATTATCATCTTATTCAATTAACAAATTCTCCCTTTCAATCTGTCTCTAAAATGGTGTATGTGCATAGACACCAAGAAGGATAAACCAAAAGTCTCGACAACCTTTGATATAGATTTTTTTTATACAACACAATGGATTGTTAGAAAAGAAGAATAATCCTCCAAAATAATTAATAAATTTTAAAACAAATAGCCTTTTTTATCTTGGAGTTGTTGGGATACTGCTTGCAAAAAACAACACTATTTGTTTCGAACTTTTCCTTAGCTTGATGGATGTTGTATGCAACTTTAGAATATGATATATAGCAACAATAGTATAGTCGAGGAATAGATATTAAAAATATATAATAGTAATGAACACTCCTCCCAAATCTATATTTCAACCCTACAAACTATTCTAGGTCATTAGCTAGTGATGCACTGTCATTAGGAAACTTGCACCTGACACTTTTGAAACAAATGATGATGGTACAAGTCTAATTTTTACACTCAATGAAGCTATTATAACCAGAAATTCATCCTTCACAATAGTAGATACATAAATTGTAAATAATTACTTATTTTACCTCTCTAGTACCAAAATATGCAATATAGGAATGCACAACAAAAGGACCATATTTTACTTCAACTTGAGTCTATATTACTTTCAACTTCATGGACTGATCTATAGGAGAAAACATATAGTAGAAGAGTGGAAAATAGCATCATATAACAATGACATATACACCCCAATTCTCCTAAGATTGAATTTGCAAACAACCCATCTAAACAAAAGTTGATATTCTTCTTGAGACTGTTGCAAGCGTAAAATTACCACCCCATTTTTGTGACTCACCACTTTGAATATTTTGCCAAGGAATAGTATGCATTTTTAGGTACACCCATATAAGAAACATTTTGTAATTCCCATAACATATAAATTCCATCAAATAGTCACAAAAACTCCAAATCACACAATATTGCCAACATTGTTCTTGTGAACACTGTTTCTGCATTTGCTCAAATATTGACAAATATTAGCATTATTAGTCAAATTAAACAAACCAAATAAAGCATTCCTATGAAATACTTAACATGCTAAATATGCAATCAAGACAATAAAAGATTAAAGTAACAAATGAAAACATATGAAAACTCTATCCCATAGTGGGAGTAGTGCTCCTTTGATGTGGGAAAAATTCTCTTTCCCACCCCCTTTGATAAAGCTTCCAAGATGTGATGAAGTCTAATTGCCCTCAAAGATAATAATAGCAATTGGAGGACAATGACTTTGCATAAAAAGTGGATCCATTTCAAGTTGAAGAGGCTTCTACTTATAGGAGTGAAGGGCTGAAGCAAATATGCAAACGGTGAATGTGGGATAAAAGGAGCCACAGATCAGGACACCTGGTCATAGTCTGGATGAGGATGCATAATACTTAGGGAATGTAAGAGAAATAAATGAAAATGGTTGAGGATGTAAGAGGATTAAATGAATGTGGTTGGAGATGTAAGAGAGATTAATGCCCTTGTAAGAGGGAGTAAATGCCTTTGTAAGAGGTATTTATGGGTGTGTAAGAGGCTTTTGGAGGGAAATTGAATGAAGGGATGGATAGGAGGAATATTCCTAGGAATATGCCATTGTGAGGATAAATAAGGTATTAGTTAATTAAAGAAATGAATTGGCATGTGCAACCCAGTTCATAATCGGGCCGAGCTCTGACCAAGGTTGAGTCAAAAGTTGTAGAAGGTAATGATTAAGAGTTAATTAATTAAGGATTAATCAATTTGAAGGTTAAGGGATTGTGACATTTGTTTTAAATAATTTGATTTATTAAATCAGATGAGAGGACTTTAGGGTTTTAATTAAATAAATTGATTTATTTATTAAACATGATGAACATTAGTAAATTAATCTAATAAATTTCTTTATCAAGATTAATAGTAGAAATTATATTAATTAATCAGATTTAGATGCATAGTGTTGGTTAGGATTATTTGTGTGTCTACATTTTTCCCCTCTTTGAAGCAACGTACCTGCTACATTGGTTCAAAGAATAACATTGTCGAGATCAAAATTAAAAAAAAAATTGATTTTTTTTTTCAGATGCCCCATTGTTGCGCTAGGGGAAAGTACACTAGTACACTACCCCCTCGAGAGATCGAGCAAAAATTTTGATTTTAGGTTGATCTCATGACAAATATGCTTTATGGATGTATGGATGGTTATGTTATGAGATGCTTAGGCTAACCAATGTCCATTATGATGATGATTTTGTAAATGAGATGAATTAAGTGCTTAGAATAACAAATCTATATTATCCTAAATTTCTTAAATGATGATGCAATGCATGTGAGATGGATGATGTTTTCTATTATGATGATATGTATGAGTATGCAAGATGGGTATGTTAACATTTTATAAATACAACAAGATTTTTGGTGAATGTCATGATTCCATGTTAGCATGAAAGAGGATAGAAGAATGAGAGGGATCAACCCTTTATTCCAAGAAGATACAAAATTCCAACAAGTCTATGAGTCATCAAGATTTTATTAGATATGGTGATGAATGATGATGATGTTTTTCTTATCTAGGGTTTGGGGATATAAATGACTCAACTTTCCTTATGTTTGATAACACACATAGAGATGAAGCATCAAGGTATAAAAAACTAGGATTGCATGGTATCTAGTACGATGGAATTTGACTAAGAAAATAGATAGGAATATCCTTGTTCATACTCGACATACAAAAACCTCACTAAGATGTATTTTAAAAGTTTCAAACACCTTGGACTAAAACAAAGAAAGGCATAACCTAACAATGTAATAGTCAACAAGCTATTGAAAAACTCTTCCATACACACCTATGAAAGCAAGTATCACCAAGTTATATTATAGGAATATCCAACAAGCACAACATAAAAAAGATAATGTTCAATGCCCCATTCATTTCTCTCTAAATATTTTAGATAGGAATCATCGAGAGGTCATGAGAATAAGCACAATAAGATAGATCATAAGAAAAGATCAAGCAAACAAACAAACTAATGTTCCTCATATCTCTAGCCAAGACTAAACTACAGTGATGTATGATGTTGATGTCCATTGTAGGAAAGACGTATCCTAGGACATGATGTTACCAAATGATTGTGAGACTAACAGGATGATGCGTTATTGATACCAAGAGTTAACCAACTTGTTTACCTATTGACCTAGACTTAAGAACCTAATGTTTGAGTTTATACTTTTAAATTTTCCATAATTGTTTCTACTTGTCTTGCCAAAGGTTGGAGATGACGATCGTTTACTGTGAGTGGATGCTTATTGCGGGTGAAAGTGAAATGGGTGGACGATTTTGGTTTTTTTGAATGTTTTTGGTATTTTGAAATGTTTTGAGGTTGTTTTGGGATTTTCAAAATGTTTTACAAATGTTTTGATTTTCAAAATTTCCAATGTTTTTGTATTTTCTGAGATTTTGACCAAGAACCTAAGGACCTATCCTAGGGGCCTTAGAGGCTAATCAAAGATGATCCTTTCCTATGTTATACACATAGAGACCACATGGTTTGACTGACACAAACTCATTTATTGATAATATGTGAACATGTATAGATTGTTAGTTTATTATGGAAAACTTCTAAGGACTAACCTAATACCTCAGAGGCTAATCAATGATTATCCATGCCTACATTCAACCTCAGAGACAACATAGTTTGACTAACATAGACTTGTTTATTGATGAGATACAAACATTTATGGATTGTCAGTTTATTATGGTGGACTCCTAAGGACTGACCTAATGCCTTGGGGGCTAATCAATGATTCGCCTTTCCTATTCAAGCTTAGTGACAATGTAGTTTGACATGATGACTATGATTTTTACTATTACTATTTTTGACTTGTTTTTGGATTTTTTGATATGTTTTTGATGTTTTTGGATTTTGGGGTTTTATGAATGTTTTAGGATTTTTTGATGTTATGGAAGATGTCAAGGATATACATGAAACTGATCCAATGTAGGCATAGGGACATGCTCCCAGTGTGATGCGATAGACTACCTTGATATAGGCTTGACAAATTGACCTTAGGAATGTGCCAAGTAGTACTAAAAGGGAAACAATATCAACATAGAATCAAGCTATGATGTAGACGGGGATGGGTGATGGAAAGAGCAATGGAAATGCAATGGGTGAATGTGATGGAAAGTGATGTGGAACAAGCTAAAGAATCCATGGCGGATGGAAAGTGTTTATTTACACAAGGCACCTAATTGCCAGGTTTTCACCAAGGTACTTGCCCAAAGTGTCACCGAAGTGGTTTTCACTAGAGGATGATTTTTTTCTTTATATATATTTTGAATTTCTTTTATTTTTGGATTTATACCCTATAAGCTTAGGCATAATTTTTTTTGAGATGGGAGTTATTGATGGGCTCTTATAGAGGCTCAGCTTTAGGTGTGGATAGTTGATATGATCATAATTTGTAACTTACCATGATGATGAAGAGCCCTAACCAATTAGGTTCAAACTTTGTTGTTTGAATTTGACACATTTTTTTGATTTTATTTCAACATGAGCTCTCCCACTTGGAAGGATTGACTCTTGATTTTTTTATTATAGCTCCTTTTGAGATGGTTTTGATAAACTTGCAAGTGGTTCAAAGCATCCATGCACTGCTCATCCAGTAATTACAACTCATTCAATCATGACACGTGATACTCCTCATTAGTAATAATATATTGCAATGATATCCTTAGGGATGGGAGCTCAATCTCAATGGGAAGGATGGATTCTAATCCATAGACTAGGGAGAAAGGGTTTGCACCTGTAGGTGTGTAGATACTTGTTTGGTAGGCCCATAAAGCTGGGTTTAACTATAGGTGTCAGTCATAACCAACTTTATTAACTATTTTCTTGAGGATTTTTAGGATTCTCTTATTGGAAGCCTTAGCTTGGCCATTACCCTAGAGGTAATATGGGGTGGAGAAGTGGTGTTGGATATTGAATTTTTGGCATAACTCATGGACATCCTAGTTTTTGAAGGGTGTTCCATTATCGAAAATAAGGGCTTTGTTTGGATAAGGTGACATTAACCTTGTAAATCCCAATATTGTATTATTCCATGTACTATTTGTAATTTTTAATTACCCATAAGGGATGTATAAGTTTCACCGACAATTTGTTATAGAGTTACTTTTAGTGCTCAAGGAATCTTGGTAAATAGTAAATGAGGTGAGGTGGAGAATCTTGGTGCCTATCTTAGGGAAATGTATTTTGGGATGTTATGATGCATGTCATAAGTTTATAAGAGCATCTATGAAATCTTACAACTATCATAAGGTGTAAAAGATTCTATGACAACATATGGCATTAATTATTGTCTTGTAAGTTCCTATTCTTGGTTCTAGATGCCTATATTGGGAAGATGCCTATGACAAGTGTAAGGGAATATGTAAGAAGATGATTTTGGTGTATCCCAAGATAGAAATATTGGATTTTTTCCATCTCCCATTAATTTCTTTGGTGGGTACTCATTTTGTATAAATATGAGACTTGAGAGTGAAGTTTGGGTGTGTAAAAAGAGTAACAAGGTGTTGCAGGATTGAAGACTCAAGAGGAGTTTGGAAATGAATGTATTGTAATATTTTTTTGAAGATAATACAACTTGGGCCTCTCTTCTTGGTGGAGTTTTTCCCCGCAAGGGTTTCTCCATGTAAACACTGTGTTATGTGTTTATTCTTTTGTTCCAGTGCTACCTTGTGTTGTGAAATCTTGTATTCTTATGTTGCTGATTTGCGCCTTTTTGTTGCTGATATCTTATGGTGATGTTATTATTGTTATAAGTTCATCTAAGGTGGTTTTATCAAGCATGTTATAGTGACTAATTTTATCATCATAAAGAAGTTGAATCTCTTCATGGTATTTCAAGGATTAAGAAAATTTATTTATAGATTTGCATACAATTTTCAGATTTCTATATTGTAGTAGTCAAAGCCTTGTATCTCACCAATTGGTATCATATCTTGGTGATTAAAAATTGGATTAGATATTGCTTGTTTATTTCAACAATTGGTATCATAGATTAAGGTTGTTTCATGGCTTGCATGTGCTCGTATGTGCTTGCATGTTTTTGCATGTGAGTTACATGTACTTGCATGATGCTTCCATGAGCTTGAATGTGTTTGTGTGTGAGTTGCATGTAATTGCATGGACTTGCATTTTTCTTGCATGTACTTGCATGTGATGGATTCATGGTAATTTGGTTCTGGGTATTCCTCCTTTTTTGAATTTAGCTTGTAGAGCTTATGAATCTATTGGAAGGAATTGTCGAATGTTGGAGGTTTTCTTGGGCTGCAGTGGATGTTCTGTATGTTGACATTGTTTTGAAGATTTGTGAGATTGGAAGCCATGGTATCTAACTCTTAGATGGATATTGTCAAAGAGATCTACAGTGGGCTTTTGAGGCTCAAGGTTATGTATCTTCATGGAGTTGATTTCGTGGTAGTTATATGGAGCTCTGATTTGGAAATATGTGAGTATCCTCTTGCATGGTCGTTTTGCTCCTTTACCTTGTGGTCATGTGAAGTGAATGGGTTTTCATGTTGGTGGTTGATTTTGGTGCCCTAGTTACATGGAAGAACATTTATTTTTTGGACTATAGTATGGAGTGCTTATGTTGGATTCATGGGTTTAGCCCTTGGTTACATGAAAGCATTGGATGATTTTCCACGGGTTGCATGTGGGTTGTGGAGTTGGTATTTTAGTGATATGGAAAATCTTAGACAACCTGGTTCCTCCTTTTTCATATTCATGTTATTTTGGATATATAGGTTTTACAGTTTTCTTGTTACAAAAAGCTGTGGATTTGTATATTGATGACTTTATTCTTTCGAATGACATGTATGGTGTGAATACTTGGATATTTAAGTGATTTCAGATTTACAAAGAGATGGTTTTGCAAGTATTACATGTTAACAAAAATTTGTGGTTTGTAGATTTGTGGAAAGATTATTTCAAAATCTTAGAGTATTCTAGATGGAAACAATTTCAAATTTGCAGGGCTTCTTGATGGGTTCTTATAATCTATGGATACTCTTATGTGGATTTGTTTGGAAAATAAGTTCTACCATTGATCTTGGTGTTTGAGTCTTGGAAATCTACATGTTATTTCTTGGCTACTTCTATTTTGCATGTTACTGATGTGGGGTTGAATCTATTTTTTAGTTATTTGAGATTGGAGCACTGGCCATGTTTTTCTTCTTTGAGATGTTGCATGAGTGTAGATCTTGTAAATTTTTTGATGAGGATTGTATATGGTTGGTCACCTCGATTACATTGGTATGTTTATTGCAGTGAGACAGAAGGATGGTTTATAGTACCTAATATAGTTATTCATAATTAGAATCTATAACAGTAAGTTATGGTGCATGAAAAGCTCTGTTCACTTTTAGTGGAGTTTTGGTAATGATGTTTATCATGATACCATGTATACAACTCTATATCACTTTCAGTGGGAGAATTTTTTGTAGTTACAGTGTGTTCTATTTTCTTGGTTTGGAGATTATGGTTTTCTTGACCTTTTGGGAGTTGTGTCATTTAAAACTGATTATTTGATTGAGTTGAGGCCATGGATGATCTTCATTTAGGAGATGGTTATCACGATGTCATGGATAGATTGGTTACATGTTTCAGTGGGAGATTTTGACAGTGATGGTTTGATGTTTATCTTGTTGTCATGTATAGCTCGGTATAACAGTTCAGTGGGAGCTTTGGTAGGATAAGGTTATCTTCACATGATTTGAAGAGGTTTTAACACCTTGTTTCATGGAGGACCTTTAGTGTCTTTGGTAAAGGTGTTATTTTTCTTCCTTTGGAGAGGATGTAGTTCTCTTTGGTTTTGAGTATTAATCATTTGCTTGGAGCTTCATGATTTTGCAGGTTGCAGTTGAAGTTGGCATGTATTGATTAGTGGGTACTCATGGATACTAGAGAGACTTGGGTTAGGCTATATATTTCTTATGTTAAGAGATATGTGTTGGAATGGTTGTTATAAAAAATTTTCAACAGTAAAGATTGAGGATCCTACACTTGGAAATGGATGTGAGTCCATCATAGACCTGATGAGAAGGTTGTCTTTATCGAAAACCTATATTGCTCGGTGTTGTATGCACAAGACAATCTTGTATCCCACTCTTGGTCTACTCGACAGGAAAATGATCTAAGAGGTATTTCCTGCTTGATTATTAGATGCATTATTTATATGTATCCTTTCTTCTCTTATGCATTAATCTTGAAAGTTGAGTTCTGAGGGATTGTTGAGAAGTAGATGCATGATTTTATGTATTTCCGTTGTTCTCCTTGCAATCTTGAAGCTTGGGATTTGGTAGGAGAGGTACAAGAGATGGTTAGTGGCTTTGGGAATATTCCTTTATATTGTGGGAATGTTTTCCTAAGTTTTCTCTACTTTCTGTGAAGTTGAATCGTTAGATACATTGATATCCTTTCAGTATGGGAGTGTTGAAGGAGATCTTACTTTACACAGTTTGGCACATGTTAGTGTGGTATAAGGACATGGTTTGATTTGAAAGTTCTCTCTTTGTGGGAATATTGTCTTCTTCTTGAAGGTTCTTATGTTTATGGAGTTGAGGTTTATGAATGGAGTTATGAGTTGTTTGTACTTCATTATTTTTTGGCAACAGTTTGGTAGCTACTTGATCTCTTTCTTCATTGCTTGGAGGACTTGGGAGAGTTATTTGGATTGGTAATCAGAGACATATTTTTCATATCATTGTATGCTTCTTTGACACTATGATAGAGGAGTTATCCACATCCTCCATGTGAAGTGCTATAGGAGGACTTGTTAATGTTGTGATCTTGTTTTCAGATTTGACATTACTTGTGCAGTGGGAGTTCTAGAAGGTATATGTGTTATGTATGAGAGGGGCACCTCTCTTAGACTGGTTACATTTTACTACAGTGAGTTACTTTAGAGGTTTTTTATCACATGTCTATGTGTGTTATTTCCTTGGAGTCTTCGTTTGTAGGATGGTGGATATACAAGGACTTGTTTGCAGATTTGGGTTGTTATGTTGATAGCATGAATTTCTACCTATGATAGTTTGTTTACCGTAGTTTGTGGTATGGAAAGTTTTGGATTAGCTATCAACTTAATATGGTTGTTATTACAATTTTGGTATGAGTGTGGAAATCACATAGAGTCTTTTGTTATCATTTGAATTTGATGCTTGTGTTCATGTATAGATTGGTGCAGGTTTCAGTGATAATTGATATGTTTCACCATGGCATGTTACTTGTCCAATCATGGGTAATATGATGTGAGGATTTCTTGCTTGAGATGGTGGTTATCATGGTTCCTTTTGTAGGTATCTTGTTGGAGCACAAAAGCATGTTGAAGAATCAATGGTACATGGTTGGATAAGGGATGTTTATTCCCTTGTTGAGATTTCCTATGGGTTAATTTACAATGTATAATGTCAAGAGGGCTTTGTTGGGATGAGGTGACATTAACCTTGTAAATCCCAATATTGTATTATTCCATGTATTATTTGTAATTTTTAATTACCCATAAGGGAGGTATAAGTTTCACCAAAAATTTGTTAAAGAGTTAATTTTACTACTCAAGGAATCTTGGTAAATAGTAAATGAGGTGAGGTGGAGAATATTGGTGCCTATCTTAGGGAAATGTATTTTTGGGATGTTATGATGCATGTCATAAGTTTATAAGAGCATCTATGACATCTTACAACTTTCATAAGGTGTAAGCTATTCTATGACAACATATGGCAACAATTATTGTCTTGTAAGTTCCTATTCTTGGTTCTAGACTCCTATATTGGGAAGATGCCTATGACAAGTGTAAGGGAATATGTAAGGAGATGATTTTGGTGTATCCCAAGATAGAAATATTGGATTTTTTCCATCTCCCATGAATTTATTTGGTGGGTACTCACTTTGTATAAATATGAGACTTGAGAGTGAAGTTTGGGTGTGTAACAAGAGTAACAAGGTGCTGTAGGATTGAAGACTCAAGAGGAGATTGGAAGTAAATGTATTGTAATCTTGTTTTGAAGATAATACAACTTGGGCCTCTCTTCTTGGTGAAGTTTTTCCCCCACAAGGGTTTCTCCACGTAAACACTATGTTATGTGTTTATTCTTTTGTTCTAGTGCTACCTTGTGTTGTGAAATCTTGCATTCTTATGTTGCTGATTTGCACCTCTTTGTTGTTGATATCTTATAGTGATGTTATTGCTATTATAAGTTCATCTAAGGTGGTTTTATCAAGAATATTAGAGTGAATGATTTTATCATCATAAAGAAGTTGAATCTCTTCATGGTATTTCAAGGATTAAGAAAATTTATTTACAGATTTGCATAAAATTTTCAGATTTCTATGTTGTAATAGTCAAAGCCTTGTATCTCACCAATTGGTATCATATCTTGGTGATTGAAAATTGGATTAGAGATTGTTCATTTATTCCAATAGGCTTGTGGAACACTGTAACAAAAAATGAGGCAGTTCATGATGAATTTAGAGATCTTCTTCCCTATGATATAGGTCATTGGGATGGATTCCACCCACTTTGTGAAGTATTTTGTGGAGGTGATAATGAACTTGTGTCCATTATTTGAGGTGGGTGTGATTTGGCCAATAAGATTGAGCCCCCATTATGAAAAAGGCCAAGGTGTTACAATTGGATAGAGCTCTTGAGCTAGTGCATGGATGAGGTCCCCATGTTGTTGGCATTACATAAATTTTTGGACATAGTCGCAAGCTTCTTTCTCCATAGTAGGCCATTCGTATCCTATCCTCAATAGTTTCTTGGCCAAGGTCATACCATTAGAGTGTGAACTGAAAATTTCATTGTGTACCTCTGTTAAGGTATTCAAAGCTTCCTCAGGGTTAAGGCATTGTAATAGGGTCCCTTCGATACTCCTATGGTAAAGGGTGTTGCCTAAGATGATGAAGTGAGATGATTTGTTAAGGTCTTCTTGAGATTTGGAGTAATGTCAGTAGGGAGGATTCCTATTTTCAAGTAGGTGAATATGTCATGGTACCAAGGATCACTAGGACTAATGGTTTCACATATGAACTCAAATTTTGGTACCTCAAAAGCTGGTATGAGAGGCTACTCTATAAGAAATTCATGTTTATGGATGTTCCTTGGGATATCTAGCAATGATCTGATTGTAGCCATAGGGTCAGCTGCTTTGTTGTTTACCCTTGGTATCTACTCAAATGTTATTTCAATGAAGAACTCCTTGAGATCCTCCACCAAATTTTTGTACGAGGTAAGTTTATCATTCTTAGTTTGATATTCATCATTGACTTGATTGATAATTAGTTACGAGTCCCCATAAACCTTGAGTGCCATGATTTTCCCTTGTACTGCAATCTAAAGTCCTATGATAAGAGCTTCATACTCCATAATGTTATTGGTGCAAGGGAAAGAGAACCTATATGATTTTGGGATAAAATCCCCTTTTGGTGTGATGATGAGGATTCATGCTTCTGGCCCCTATTGTGTATCTACAAATATGGGAGCTTCGACTAATTGATCTAAAATTGTTTGTCCTTTTATAGCTTTTCATTCTACATATTTAATGTTGTACTATGTCAATATCATCACCCACTTGGCCATCCATCCTGTTATAGTTTCTATGGATAAGAGATACTTGAGGGGATCAATCTCGACGATGAGTTTAATTTGATGAGCCAACATGTAGTGTCTGAATTTTTGTGAGGAAAACACTACTACAAGGAAAGCCTTCTCAAAGAATGTGTAGTTTAGCTCGTGCCCCACCAAATTTCTATTGATGTAGTAGATAGCTTGTTCTTTCCCCATTTCATCATGTTGAGCTAGAAGGGCACCAAGAGTTGTTGATGTAGCTGAAATGCAGAGGATTAATGGTTTGTTCTAGATTGGTGGCATGAGGACTAGCAGTGTTAGCAAGTATTCTTTGATTTGATTAAATTCCTTATCGCATTTCTCATCCCACTTGTAGGTTACTCCCTTGTGGAGTAAATGGGAATAAGGGACAATTTTATTGGCCAACTATGGTATAAATCTTCTAATTGATTAAAGTCTTCCCTATAGACTTCTTAGCTATTTCAGTGTCTATGGAGGTTCCATGTCAAGGATTTCCTTGAATTTTGCTAGATCTATTTTGATTCCTCTCATTGACACAATATATCCTAACAACTTTCTTGAAGTTATGACAAAGACATATTTCTTGGGATTGAGTTGTACCTTATATTCTTCTAGTCTATCGAAGATTAGGCCCAATGTCGATGTATGGTGTTGATGTTTCCTTGATTTAGCTAGTATGTCACCCATATAGTCCTCTACAGATTTATGGATCATGTCATGAAAGATCAAATTCATAGCACTTTGATATGTAGCTCTAGCATTCTTTATCCTGAATGGCATCATATTCCAATAGTAGGTTCCCCATAGAAAAGTGAAGGTTGTCTTATGTTGGTTGTCCTTTGCAATCATAATCTAGTGCTATCATGAAAATCCATCCATTAATGATATAATTTCATGCCTCGTTGTTAGATCTACAATCATATCTATGTTGGGGAGGGGGAAATCATCCTTAGGACATTCTTTATTCAGGTCACTGAAGTCAGTGCAAATTTGGATGCCCCGAATGGGCTTGGAAACAAATAATAGGTTGGAAACCGATTCTGGATAATTAATGGGTTGGATGAATCAAACATCGGGGAGTTTCTATAGCTCAAATTTGATGAGTAGGAAAATATATGGGTGCAACTTTCTCAACTTTTGTCTCACAGGTTTTTCCTCTAGATAGACTGTTGGATTATAGACAACCACTTCTGGATCAAGGCATTGCATGTCACATATGTCCATGTAAAGTTTACTTTACTTTCTTTTAGGAATGTTGCTAGATTTTCTTGCTCCTCTGTCAAAAGTGACTCGACTTAAAAAGTTATGTGTCGGGTTTCTTCAGTTCCTAAGTTCACAAGGTTGCACTTCTCTACTAGGACTGTTGATTTCTCTTGATTGATGGAACTAAGGGGAAGATTGAATCCATCATCCTTTAGTGCCTTAGAGAGGTTTGCACCATTGGATACTTCCTTTATTTTTACTATTTTGGGATTAGAAAGTGTTACAATGTGGTTTTCACTTAAAGATCAAGATGTCACTCTTAGATTTTCAATTTTGTGACTAAGGGGTTCCATCGTTTCCTTGTAATACACATGTGTATCCAACTCTATGTTGAACCCTATTTTGTGATCTCCATACGAAAAATTATCCATTAGTTCCATGTATTCTAAAGAGCCTCATTTTTTTAACATGTCTAAGATTGATGGTCCTCGTTGGTCATAAGTGATGAGTTGGGGGTAAACAAGCTTTAGCTCAGTGATTTGGTTACTTGACTCGAAAGTCATGGAGGTGATCATGAAAAAGGAGGAATCATCAAATAGCATGGGTAGGTCAATGATGGGATCCTCAAAGGGTCTTCTAAGTGAGACAATAATCGAAGAGGAAGCTTTCAACATTTTAATAGAAGCACCTTTTCCAATTATGGTTATCTTTATAGGGGTACATCCAAGGCCAATATTCTTAGGGAACTTCTCAAGAATGATAGGTTCAAACAGGCTATTGTTATTTTTCTTGAGCTTTTCATTTTTTTTGAAACCCTATCCAAAAATTAATTGTCAACCTTTGTTATTCTAGTCCATCGAGAGAATGGTTGCAAGTTGGTTATCTTGACATAGGAGACTTGCGACATCTTCTTCATCTACAACTTCTTTGCTCAAATTCCCCCACTTTTTGAAGGTGGTAGGAGATGTTGTGAATATCTAGGATGCACCTATTGGAGTTAAAATGACACTGAGAGGGGGGGTGAATCAGTGTCTTAATGGATTTGAGCAATTTGCAAAAAATCCAAAACATAGCTCAGATTTGATCTCAATATTACTCTGATTAATGCATTCATGAGTTGAATGTAATCATTCCTAAACATAATTGAGAAAAGTAATAACCCAACAATTCAAACAAAAACAAAAACACAGTAAAGTAGTGAGAACTCAGATGAAAAAAGAGACACACAATTTTACCGAGTGGAAAACGCTCATGGGGTATAAAAACCACTCCCGAAATGCCTTCCAGGCTTAATCCTTTAAACAACTATTCACAATGCCTTATAGGATATTTTTGAGCACCCACTCAAGGAGCACCAACCCATCATTTAGAGATATCTATCTCAAGGAGTACCAACCCCTCAAATTATGTTTTGAACAACAATAACAACTTAGAGGATTTCTCTATTTTCTGTTAAGCACATGATACTCTGTTTTCTCGTCTACAAAATACCTTAAAGATTCAATAATTGAATCCTTAAAATACTATATAGAGAAGAAATTTACAATGTATCCGCCTCTTATTATTCATTTTTTATTGCAGAGTTTATCCATTTTCATACAGCCAAGGAATGATAAACTCAAAATTACAAAAAAAAATAGCAGCATAGAAAAGAGTTTTCTGCTTCTATTTATACATCTTTTTAGGTATCAAGTCTTTAATGAATTTCATGGTCAAAAGACCATAGAGTAAAGGTAAATATTTTTGAATTAAATGCGAGATATGTAATTGTCTTCAGGAGTAACGGCTGAACAACCAACCAATACAAGAGCCGTTTCACCCAGCTAAGAGCCACCCTCAACAAATCTGAAACATATGAAATCATTTCACTGCTTAAAAAGAAAAATTGCCCACCACTGTAAATAATAACCTCTAATGCATGAATAACAATACTCTGTCAGGGCATCATTTACCACATTAGTAACTGAAATGCAGAGAGCAGTTCTAAAAATGGTGATTATAAATCAGCATGTGCAACATGAAATGCATAAATACTAGTCAAATCTGCAACTCCCATGGCTCCATCAACCACTGTCGAGCTTCCAGCCAGAAATGCACCAAATAAAGCTTCCATATACTTCTGATAAAGCCATTACAACCAGAAACAACAAAAACTTAATCTCTCATGATGGCGGCTAGGCTAGGGTTCCATACCCAACCAAAAAGAATAATCACGATTTTTTCCCTAACAAACTTCCTTTTCAATTGATGTAATGATATGCTGAAGTCAACTTTAACGCTGTCAGTCATCCCTCAGTTGTCGCTTTCACCATGACCCATTCAAGTTGAGGAAAAGTCATAACGAATACATTATGTCACGCTGAGAGCTCATATGTTATGCTCTTTCCAATTGCTGAGACATAAGCAATTTTCTCACCAAGATGCCCTTTTGATTCATTTACTATCACTATAGCCTTTTGATATCGAAGAGACATCTCGTAGACAAGTCTTTGATTTTCTAAGAGCCCCTGTGATCAAACTTATCGCCGTACATATCACTCTCAGGGAGACCTCATATAGATAATACTTCATTATACCAAAAGTCACCCACCATCTTGTGTGTCACTGAGACACATTAGATCTTAAGCTGAAAAAAGTCCTTTTGTGCTCCATTGGTGAGACCGGAGGTCACTCGCCGAGACCTCACGCTGAAAAATCTAACTCTTACCGAGATGTATACCTTTATGTTGTCGATCGGTATAAGAATTCAAAATCACCAAGACCTTTCTTCATTGCACATGAGTCATACCAAAAATATTTATCCATTCTGAGTCGTTGAGACAATAATAACCTCTCGCCGAAAGCCCCTCATAAGACTTAGTCAGCAAGACCTGATAGGTTCACTATGACATTACACCAAAGCTGAGACCTTCTGCCGATATGCAATTTTTCCACCAGCAGTTGACAAGACTAAAGAAAGTTCGCCAAGACGTTACAACGAAGAAAAACCTCTCACCAAAGAGCACCCTTTGTTGCCGGTCAAGGAGACATGATGAGTTCGATAAGACATCATTCTGATGGTATAACTCATGCCCATATGATCCTTTCCTTTGTCTCCAAAACCATAGAGAAGTCCTACTGAAAGCTACCTGTATGTAAGATCTAATTGACATGACATCAAAAATGTCTTGTCGATAGGCAACATAGACATTTATCAGAAAAAATGGATCAGGGAGACCTTGGCATTCTCACGCCGATATGTTCTTTCTTGTACAAATAAGATAACCTGAGTTTTGCAGGAAGCTCAAACAGATTAGTACCGTAAGAAATTAAGATTCTGAATGTAAACTATCCACTGAATACCAAGGCAAGTAAACCATATAGACAAATATATATCAAGATAAAGCATGAGAAACCAAATTGAAACTGATCATCAAGGAGAACCATCTGACAGTGATTTTGTCATCAAGGACAAACCATATGATCACAACTAAGAACCAACAAACTCCCCCTTTGTCCTTGATGGAAAAACACAAATGAATCTCCCCCTTTTTGCCTCAATGACAAAGGATAGAGGAGAAGAATGTGCATTGCCATGAAATGCAACTGAGAAGCCAACCAAAATATCATGAGAAACAACTGCAAAAAGAGTAATAGTGCAACAACCAAGATTGTAGGAGAGCTGCAAGTGAATCAAAACATATAACATGCTCCCCCTAAGTAGTAGCTTGGAGATTTAGTGAAGTAACGATTGAGAGATAACTCCCAATCAAAATCTCAGCCATTCAAATAACTCTTTTACTAAGGACTTAGTAAAAATGTTAGCCACTTGATCTTGTGAACCAACAAACTGTAAGTAGACATCATTAGCCAAAACCTTTTCTCGAAGAAATTGAAACTTGATAGCAATATGTTTAGTGCGAGAGTGCATAACAAGATTTTTTGATATATTTATCACACTAGTGTTATCACAAAGAATAGAAATAGGTTTAGGAACTTCAATACCCATATCTGAGAGAGTTTGACTCATCCAAAGAACTTGAGTACAACACAAAGTGGCAGCAATGTATTCTGCTTCAGCAATAGAAAGAGAAACAAATTCTTGTTTCTTGTTGTGCCATGCCACTAAATGATCACCAAGAAAGAATGCAACACCATTGGTGCTTTTCCTATCATCCAAACAACCAGCCCAGTCAGCATTAGTATAAGCAATCAATGAAAAATCATTGCTTATAGGATACCAAAGACCATAATCAAGAGTGCCCTGAATGTATTTAAGGATCCTTTTAACAACAATGACATGAGATTCTTTAGGTGATGCCTGAAACTATGCAACAGTGCAAACTGCCTGCATGATGTCAGGTCTAGAAGTAGTTAAATATAATAGACTACCAATCATTGATCTATATTTAGTTTGATTTGCATTAGGAGAATCATCAACCTTAGTAAGTTTTCATCGAGTAATCATTGGAGTGCTAACTGGATGACATTCATCCATCTAAAATTTCTTAAGCATCTCTCTAGCATACTTGGTTTGAGAAAGAAATATTCCATTTTCACGTTGAGAGATTTCAAGACCCAAGAAGAAATTTAATTCCCACAATAATGACATTTCAAATTCAAATTCCATTAGCTGAGAGAATTTTTTACTTAGAGTAACATTATTGTAGCCAAAGATTGTCTCATCAACATAAATTTCAACAACCAAAATATCAGAACCTTCAGTTTTAACATAAAGATTGCTGTCGACACCTCCTCTAACAAAGCCATTAGAAATAAAATGACTGTCCAGCCTAGAGTACCAAGCTCTAGGAGCTTGTTTTAAGCCATAGAGGGCCTTTTTCAACCTGTAAACATGGTTAGGATTATCTTTGCAAATGAATCCTTCAGGCTGTTCAACATAGACCTCTTCATCTAAGTAGCCATTTAAAAAGGCAGTTTTGACATCCATTTGATAAATAGTAAAGTCTTTATAAATAGAATAAGCCAAGAATATTCTGATAGATTCTAATCTAGCAATAGGTGCAAGGTTTCACCAAAATCAATACCTTCTTGTTGAGCATAGCCTTTGCAGACAAATCTTGCTTTATTGTGAACAACATTCCCATTTTCATCAAGCTTGTTTTTGTATATCCATTTGCCTCCAATGACATTCTTGTCATCTAGTCCTGGGACTAACTCCCAAGTCTGATTTTTCTCAATTTTATCAATTTCTTCCTACATAGCATTAATCCAACATGAGTCTATGAGAGCTTCATTAAAAAATTTAGGATCAAACTGAGTAACTAGACAGAAAGCAATTTGTGCCTTTTCATCATATTCTGTAGCCTTTCTTCTAGTTTGAACTCCTACATTTTTATCATCAATAATCTGATCTTTGGGGTGATATTTGGCTAGATTTTTCGAAGGAGCCTTTGATGCAACCTTTTTAGGACTTTCTTTTTCAATTTTAGGGCTTGCGGATTCAACAAAAGACTTTGATGTTTCAGTTTCTTTTGAATTTGATTCAAGTTCAAGTCGTTCTTCCTCATTATCCTATAAAATGTTAGCATCTAAATGTAATCTTTCATCAAACTTTACATTCACAATTTCAACAATCTTGTTAAGCCTTATGTTAAGACATTTATAAGCTTTGCTATGGGTTGAGTATCCCAAAAAGATACCCTCATCGCACTTTGATTGAAAGCTGCCAAGGTTATCATCATCTTTCTTGATAAAACACTTACTTCCAAAAATTTTAAAGTATTTGATAGATGCAGTCTTTCTATACCAAAGTTCATAAGGAGTGTGTTTAGATTTCACCCTAAGCTGCACTCTATTCAAAATGCATATAGCTGTATGAACAACTTCTTCCCAATACATATCAGACAACTTAGCTTCATCTAGAATGGTTCTAGCCATTTCTTTTACAATTCTATTCTTACGTTCAATGACCCCATTTTGTTGTGGTGTTTTTGTTGCAACATACTATCTTTTAATGTCATGCTATTCACAGTAATCAATAAACTCTTGAGAGGTGAACTCACCTCCTTTGTCAGATCGTAGACATTTAAGTTTCAAATCAGATTCCTTCTCAACCAATTTACGAAAGATTTTAAACCTTTCAAAAGCTTCTAATTTGTGCTTAAGAAATGTGACCCAAACCATTCTAGTATAATCATCCAGAAACAACATAAAGTACTTTTCACCATTAATAGACCTTGTTTTGGTTGGTCCACATAAATCACTATGCACAAGCTGTAAAGGTTTCGAAGAAGAATGTTCTTTTGTTTTGAAGCTGATTTTAGTTTGTTTACCACTTAAGCATTCTTTGTACATAAAGTTTTCTGGCTTGCTAAGAACTGGTAAACCTCTAACATTTTGATTTTTACTAATTTTAACCATATTTTCAAAGTTTACGTGTCCTAATATTTTATGCCATAACCAACTCTCTTCAATTTGGCCCATTAAACACATACCTTGATTATTGTCATTGCTTAATGTGTCGAGAAGATTATACACATTTCCTTTTGTCCTCCTAGCTGGAACAACCTTTCCAAGCTTGTTCTTAATCTCACATCCCTACAAAGTGAAAAGAACATGATAACCACTATCACAGATTTGACTGAAACTTAGAAGATTATGTTTGAGACCTTCCACATAGTACACATTATAGATAGGAGTGTCTTCATTCAGAAGAAGTGAACCTCTACCTTTAATTTGAATACCAGAGTTATCACCAAACTTAACATATCCACCTACTAAATCTTCAAGATTTATAAACTTATCCTTGTCGACAGTCATATGGTTAGAGCATACACTGTCCAAGACCCATAAATCCTTTTTCTTGGAATGAAAAGCAGTTTGAACCAACATAGTTTGCTCAATGTTGTTGATAGTCTTAGGTTTCCAAACCTTTTTAAATTTTTGTTGTTTAGATTGCAGATCAATTCTGCATTGTTTGATAGAATGTCCCAAATCATTGCATTTAAAACATCTGATTTGATTAAAAAAACCATAGTGTTTTCTAAGACCAAACCTAGGTATTCTATAATTCATAAACCTGCAAGAGCTCACCTTATGGCCAAATTTGTTGTAGAAAAACACAATACCCATAGAAGAAAGGATTGACTCTGTATGAAGGTCTATTACCTCTTAAAAACTGAACATGATCCTTACCAAATTCTGAGTGATTTGAACTTGAACCTTTGACTTTAGAAGAGGGGTTTTGTTTTGCATTGTCAATTGAGCATTCACCCTTTTCAAAACCAACACCAGTTTTATCTTTATACATCTTCTGCTTGAGCATCTCATTCAGCTTTAGAGTGCTTTCATATTTTTCAACTTCCTTCCTAAGATGGACTACTTCTTGTTCCATTTTTTGAATTTCTTGATCTTTGTAGCTTATAGTCTCTTGAAGACAATCTTCAACTCTTTTAGCTTCTTCAAGCTGAGTTTTTAGAGAGACCATTTCTTGATCTGGTTTATGTTCTTGAGCAAGAACTTGTTTTTTGAGTTTTCTAACCTCTTGTAAAGCACATTTCAGCTCACTTTCAAGATCTACTTCACCTTATTCAACATCAATAGTGTTTGAATCATTTTGCTGAGTAATTTCAGCCATGAACAAAGTTTCATCTTCTTCAACTAATGAATCTTCAGACTCAATATCAGATTTATCCTTACTAAACAAACTTTTCTTCTTTTTGAAATTGAAGTTTCATTTAGGTTTGAAGGCCTTCTTCATAGGCTATTTTTCAGTTGTCTTGTTGTCACAGATTTGATCATCATAGGGACACTTTGCAGCAAAGTGACCTATTTTTCCACAAGAAACATTTAAAGGGAAGTTTTCCCCTATATTCTCGAAGGATCCCTTTAAGTCTTCTAACAAAATGGGATTCTTAGAATCAGACGACTTAATTCAATCGACTTCAACTTTTCTTTTCTTTCTCGCTAGTTAAAGGCAATTTCTTTTCCGTTGAATTTTTTGCTAGTTCCTACTTCCCATAGGTTGGAAGTATCCCTATAAGCTTACCTAAGGCTTCTAGGGCGTAAACTCTTAGATTCAAATTTGATGTTAAGGTTCTAAATAACCTTTGTGACCAAGCATCAAATTCATTAACCTCTTGACCTAGACCTTTCATTGTGTGATAGGTCTAATTTAAGCTGCTAGGAATCAAGCAACAAGTAAAAGAGTGCAAATAAACACCAAAACAACCTACACCTCAAGATTAGCCTGTTGGAAACAACACAAGATGAAAGCAAATAAATGGAACCTTTATACCCTCATTTAATCGATCCCTTTGGTTGGCCTTTTGATCTTTGATGTGTATGCTCCTTGGATGGCAAGTAGATGCAAGCTAAGTGGTGTTGTGAGGATGAGTGCAAGTGGATGAAAACAAGAAAATGGTTAAGTATAAGATGAGAAACAAAATTGCAAGAGTTTGGCTAGCAAAATGATCTCCCTACAATGAGAGAAAAGAGGGGGATTTATAGAATCTTGGAAAATCCTAGGGAAATGGATGGTTGAGATTGATCCACTAAATATCAAGATGTAGGGCTAAGGTGAGTTGGAGAACTCACAAGCCCTCACATCTTGACATGTGGCAAGTGATATGGCTTAAAAGGGATGATCTGTACATGAGGTGGAAGGATAGGACATGACATGGAGAGGGTACATAGTACATTGGGATTGGGACAAGATCTCCCCATAAAGGAGGTATTTGTCCCCATGTGGGTGAGAGGACAAGTGGGGAATTAAAAATTCCTCAAATATTCTCATGGGGATGAGAGAAGGAATTTAAAATTCCTTAAATGCATTGGGAGATTAAATGTGAATTAAAAATTCACATGGGGAAGGGAGATGCCTTGTCCAAAAGGAGAAAGCCTTTAATAGGGTTGACTAAGGACACATGTCATAAGGGACATGGGGAAGAGAAAAGGAATTTAATATTCCTTGGAAGGATAAAAGGAATTAAAAATTCCTTGAGAGGTTGATTAGGCTAGTTAGTGAAGGATTAGAGGATGGTTAGGTGGCTAAGAGAGATTAGAGGCCAACTTGCAGTTGAGGATGGCCACATCTCTAATCAAGTGATTAGGCATGTGCACATCCTAATCAAGGATTAGGCATGTGCACATCCTAATGATGGGATTAGAAGAAGGATTAAGATAAGATAAAAATGATGGAGGATGTGATGAGGGGAATTAAATAAATGAATATTTATTTAATTCAATTGATGGAAGGAGGATTAAAGAGATAAGGTATTATTGATTAAATAATTAGGGATTTGGTAGAATTAAATATATTAATTAAATAATAGCAGTATTACTTAATTAACGAAAATAAGATGAAAGAGGATGAATTTGGATAAATTGAGTGTCCAAATTTAGATGTCCACATTGCATTGACAACTTCATCAACTCTTAGGAAGTATTCAGCCACTTTTTCATCATCCTTCATTTTCATCTCCTCAAATTGATGTTTGAGAGTAATGATTTTTGACAATTTGACTTTCTCATTCCCTTAATATATAGTTTCAATTTTTTCCTAGATTTCATGAGTAGATTTGCAATGCATGACTTTAATGAACACATCTTTAGTTAACCCACACAAGATGGCATGCTTAGCTCTGGAATTTGTTTCATACCTCTTTTTTTCAACAAGATCAGTGGGAATATAGGCTAGTACATTGTAATCATTTAACACCATGCTCCAAAAATCAACATCAAAAGAAATAAGAAAAGATTCCATTATGATTTTCCAGAATACATAATTTGTTCCATCAAATAACAGACCTCTAGTTACAAAGGCACTGTCTTGAGAATGTGTCATTGAAAACAAACTCCAAGACCAAGATCAATCCTAGGTGATTAAAACCTATCAAAGGACCCTATGCTCTGATACCAATTGTTGGAGTTAAAATGGCACTGAGAGGGGGGGTGAATCAGTGTCTTAACAGATTTGACCAATTTGCAAAAATTCAAAAACATAGCTCATATTTGATCTCAATATTACTCTGATTAATGCATTCATGAGTTGAATGTAATCATTCATAAACATAATTGAGAAAAGTAATAACCCAACAATGAACTAAAACAAAAACACAGTAAAGCAGTGAGAACTCAGATGAACAAAGAGACACAAGATTTTTCCGAGTGGAAAACCCTCCTGGGGTATAAAAACCACTCCCAAAATGCCTTCTAGACTTAATCCTTTAAATAACTATTCACAATGCCTTATAGGTTGTTTTTGAGCACCCACTCAAGGAGCACCAACCCCTCATTTAGAGATATCTATCTCAAGGAGTAACAACCCCTCAAATTATGTTTTGAACAACAATAACAACTCAGAGGATTTCTCTGTTTTTTGTTAAGCACATGATTCTCTATTTTCTCATCTACAAAATACCTTAAAGATTCAATAATTGAATACTTAAAATACTATATAGAGAAGAAATTTACAATGTCTCTGCCTCTTATTATTCATATTTTATTGCAGAGTTTATCCATTTTCATACAGCCAAGGAATGATAAACTCAGAATTACAAAAACCAACAGTAGCACATAAAAGAGTTTTCTGCTTCTATTTATACATATTTCTAGGTATCAAGTCTTCAATGAATTTTGTGGTCAAAAGAGCATAGAGTAAAGATAACTCTTTTTGAATTAAATGCCAGATATGTAACTGTCTTTAGGAGTAATGGCTGAACAACCAACCAATACAAGAGCCGTTTCACCCAGCTAAGAGCCATCTTCAACAAATCTGAAATGTATGAAATCATTTCATTGCTTAAAAGCACGATTTCCCACCACTGTAAATCATAACCTCTAATGCATGAATAAACATACTCTGTCAGGGCATCATTTTCCACATTAGTAACTGAAATGCAAAGAACAGTTCTAAAAATGGTGATTATAAATTAGCATGTGCAGCATGAAACACATAAACACCAGTCAAATTTGCAACTCCCATGGCTCCATCAACCACTGTTGACCTTCCAGCCAGAAACACACCAAATAAATCTTTCATATACTACTGATAAAGCTATTACAACCAACAACAACAAAAAATTAATCTCTCATGATGGTGGCTAGGCTACGGTTCCATACCCAGCCAAAAAGAATAATCACGAAATTTTCCCTAACAAAGTTCCTTTTCAATCGATGTAATGATATGCTGAAGTGAAATTTAATGCCGTCAGTCATCCCTCAGTTGTCGCTTTCGCCATGACCCATCAGAGTTGGGGAGAAGTCGTAACAAATACATTATGTCACATCGAGAGCTCATATGTTATGTTCTTTGCAATCGCTGAGACATAGGCAAGTTTCTCATCAAGATTCCCTTTTGATTCATTTACTATCAGTATAGCCTTTTGATATCAGAGAGACATCTCCTAGACAAGTCTTTGTTTTGCCGAGAGCCCTCGTTATCAAACTTGTTGCTGTAACATATCGCTCTTAGGGAGGCCTCATATAGATAATACTTTGTTATACCAAAGTCACCCACCATCTTGTGTGTCGCTGAGACAAGTCAGATCCTATGCCGACAAAGTCCTTTTGTGTTCCATCGGCGAGACTGGAGGTCACTTGCCGAGACCTCACACCGAAAACCCTAACTCTTACCGAGATGTATACCTTTATGTTATCGATCAGTATAAGAATTCAAACTCCCAAGACCTTTCTTCATTGCACATGAGTCATACCAAAAATATTTATCCATTCTGAGTCCCTGAGAATATACCAACCTCTCACCAAAAGTCCCTCATAAGACTTAGTTGGCAAGACATGACGGGTTCACTATGACATTACACCGAAGCTGAGACCTCCTACTGGTATGCAATTTTTCCACTAGAGGTCGGAAAGACTAAAGTAAGTTCGCCAAGACGTTACAACGAAGAAAAACCTCTCACCGAAGAGCACCCTTTGTTGCCGGTCAGGGAGACATGATGAGTTCGCTAAGACATCATTCTGATGGTATAACTCATGATGATATGATCCTTTCCTTTGTCTCCAAAACCACGGAGAAGTCCTCCCAAAAGTTGCCTATATGTAAAATCCAATCGACATGACATCAGAAACATCTTGCCAATAGGAAACACAGACGTTTATCAGAAAAAATGGATCAGGGAGACCTTGGCATTCTCATGCTGATATGTTCTTTCGTGTACAAATAAGATAACCCGAGTTTTGCAGGAAGCTCAAACATATTAGTACCATAAGAAATTAAGATTTTGAATGTAAACTATCCACTAAATACCAAGACAAGTAAACCATATAGACAAATCTATATCAAGATAAAGCATGAGAAACCAAACTGAAACTGATCATCAAGGAGAACCATCTGACAGTGATTTTGTCATCAAGGACAAACCATATGATCACAACTGAGAACCAACAACACCTTCACTAGGTTGTGGTCTTCCATGAGACTTATGAGATTGAGGTAACTCTCCTAACATATATGCACCTTTTTGTAAGTTATAGTCCCCACAACCATTGCCTTTGATTATGGATTTGTTATTTAGGATGGTCTGGATGATAGGTGTCTTTGTCTCAGAAGTGGAGGCCAAAGTGGATGGGTTGACATAGGAGTATGTGGGTCCCTCATCATTTTTAGGAACTTGGGGGATCTTGTAATATTTGGCTTCCCAATTCTCGCAATAATAGGAGGGCTCATGGTTGCCATGGATCATCACTTCTTGTTTTTAATATGGGAATTTTACACATTGATGAAAAGTAGATGCAACAACTTGCATCCCATGGATCCATAGATTCCTTAAGAGAATATTATATGGAATCTCAAGGTCAAGGACTTGGCAAGTGGTTTCCATGATGGATGGCCCCACTTGAATGGAGAGTTGAATGGTGCCTTGGGACACCCGTTATTGGTCATCATAGGCCCTGGTGGTGATACCTTTTCCTTTTTCAATGACATCCTTTGAAAAGCCTCGATTTTTGACTAGCTACAAGGTACAAATATTTAAGCCTGCACTGCCATCCACCAAGACTCTTTTGAAAATTTTCTTATGGACCAAGACCTCAAGATGGAGTGCGCTATTATGTAATGGTTTGGTTGGGAGGTCATGCATGAAAAAGGTAAGGAAATGAGGCATAGTAATGTGTTTGACCATAGCTTGAAATTGGTCTACATCAATGTCTGTGGGAATAGAGGATGCAACCAAGGGTTTCTCTAGGATGTCACTATATGTAGGTAATATTTTAAGCAACTCCATTATGGAGATTTGGGCAGGGGTCTTTTTCAGTTGTTCCAAGATGCTATAACCACTAGGGTTTTATTTTGGATTGGTAGATGCTGTCCTAGGTGGTGGTGATGGTCCTAGAATAGAGATCTTGCTCGTATGTGTGGTGACTCCACACTCTATTCTAGGCCCTATGATGTTGAAAACCATCACAAACTCATCCAATGATGCTACAAAATATTCATAGACATGGTTTACATTGGTGCAATTCTTTCCTTTACCATTGTTGTTTCCTTTGTTGTGATCTGGCATGGGATTAATGTATATCTTGAGATCTTGATTTCTTGTTGGTTGTTCAATGGTTATGGTATTATTGTCAATAAGGTCCTTGAGAATATTTTTGAGTCTCATACAACTAGCTATTGTGTGTCCCTTGATCTTGTGAAAATCACAAAGATACTTCTCATAATACCATAGTGGTTTAACTTGAGGTTCTTAGTAATTTTCATAGACGAGGAGTGTGATAAGGTTTTCTTGCACTAGCTGTTGCATGATAGATTCTTGATGGGTTCCCCCAGTGGTGTATACTTGCATTTTGATGGATATTTGTTCCTTAGGGGTGGTCCTCCTTGAGCATTCACATTGTTGACCATTTGATTATTTGGTTGTTGTTGTGATGGGGTGTTTTGATGAATGGGTTGTTGCATGTTGATTTGATGAGTGTTTTGTGGGTATGTTTATGTGTTTCTCCTTGGGGCACTAATAACAACTTTTGCATCAATGATTCCATCATTGGTAACATTTTTATTTTTAGCCCATGTGCGAGGATTTTCATTGTAGATTGTCAATTATCTATTTGTTGGACATTGCTGATATGTGGTTGTCATTGATGTCAACACTATTAGCATTAATGTCTTTAAGGCTATATATGTCGAGGATATTGAGAAAATTGTAATAAAATAAGTTGCAAGTTGTCAGTGATGCAAGTGAAGTCTAGTATATTGTTGATCTCAGTATATTGATGATTAGAGGTTGTGGATCAAAGGGTTTGTTGTTGAGTATATCTAGTTTATCCACGTAAAGTTTTAGAAATCTGCATGAAGATTTGATAAAGTTATGAGTATTTATGTTTTGACAGTTATTCTGTTGCTTCTGTGGTGATTCATGATTCTTGTGGATGCTTCTAGATCATGCTCTATCCGTGTTGTTGATCTGCATTGATCATTGTGCTCACAATTGGTGATTTTCTTCTTTGTGTTCATGTTTTTCATGTTTATGGCCAACAAAGTGATTGTAGTGTGTTGTGGATCCTTGAGGCATAATTTTTGAAGGTAGTTCATGTTCGAGGATTTTTTTTTGGGTCCTTACTATGTTGTGGCCAACATTGGTTGATTTGCATTAATACATTATTTATTGTTTTGGGTTGACAATTTATACACATTTTATTATTTTGTTGGAGTTGACATACATGTAGTCGATGTAATCTTTAGTTGTAGATATATATAATTGATTGTTTGTTCCATTTGATGTGTGTGTGTGTGAGTAGTGTGTGAGTGTTGTGTGCGAATAATGTTCTAATCTTTCAAAGGTAGAGGCAAAGTGTGAAGAAGAGTTTATGTGCTTAACCGAAACTGTAATCGGGCATTAGTAGATGCTATTTTCTCAATTCAAAATCTTACAGATGTAATCCAAATGTTTCTATAAGATAGTGTGTCTTCCTTTGGGCAGTAAGCCTTTTGTAATTGAGAAGTGAGCTCTAGGTAGTGTGCCTGAATGCATGTGAATTCCCCATTTATCATACTTTTAACAGGGTATAATCTTGTGGACTAACCTCCACCATGGTTTTTCCCCTAACAGGGTTTCCATGTAAAAAATCTTGGTGTTATGTGTGTTTATGATGTGGTGATGGTTTATGCTTTCATGTTCATTTATTAGATCTGAAGAATAAGTTGAATAGTTTTAATAAATATAATTTCTTGGACAACTGATTCACCCCCCCTCTCAATTGTCTACCCTTGTGTTACCAACACTATTGTCTTGGTACATGGGTGTGCCCCCTTGCACTATAAGGGATCTTTTGATGTTGAGAGTTTTGGGTTTCAGTTGGTAATATGTCATGATGCATTGCATTTTTAAATGGAAGGAAAAACCCCCTTTGAGGTTAGAGATAATGGTTCCAATTTGTTGTTCCTCTGGCATAGACCATTGGATTTTGTTGGCCTTAGATCGCCATCATTGTAAGAAAGTTGTAAATGTCTCTCCCTTAGCTTGTTTAATGCTAGATAATTCTTCTAAGCTCACTTCCATGCCTAAGTTGAATGAATAGTTTTCTATGAACAAGTCCACAATTTCTTGGAACTTTTTGATTCTAGGGGGTAAGCGGGAGAGCCACTCCATTGCTAAACCAACCAAGCTTTGAGGGAAGAGTTGTATCAAATAAGAATCATCATATGCTACTTCCATACAATGTATGTGAAATTCTCTTATGTGATCCTTAGGATTTTTGTTTCCTTAGTATTTGTCGAATTTCAGTATTTCAAAGCCTGGTGGGAATGGAATCATAGAAATGCTTCTATCAAACAAATAGGGGCACAAATTTCCTTGTGTGTGTGATTTCTTTGTCTTTCCTAATCGTATGTCCTGTATTTGTTGTGAGAGAAACTTGACCTATGTGGAAAGATTATTTTGTGGATCAGGTGGTGGAATGTATTTTTTTGGGATGGTATGGTTTGTTAGGTGAAGGATTGGGTGGCTTGTGTGTTAAGGTTCAAGGAATTTTGTTGTGTGTTTGTAAAAGGTTGCTGGAAACTTTGTTGCATGAGCAATGCTTGTTGATATGTCTATTGTTGCTGTTGTTATGCCAACAACACTTGTTGTTGGGCTTGTTGTTGTTTTTGTTGTTGAGCCAACACCACTTGTTGTTGGGCCTGTTGTTGTGTTGTTTGTTGTTGTTGCACTATCAATGCTTGTTGTTGTAAGACTTGTTGATAGGCTTGCTATTGTAGCAAGGCTTATGCTTGCACTTGATGTGCTTGGTATTGAGCTTGTGCTTGTGCTCAAGCTTGAGCTTGAACTTGTGCTTGGGATTGTACTTGTGCTTGTTGTTGTGCCTGTTGTGTGGCTTGTTGCTCTTGTAGCATAGCTTGTGCTTGCACTTGTGCTTGAGCTTGCACTTGAGCTTGTTGGGCTTGAAATTGCTACAAGGCCTTTTGGTAAGCTTGTTGTGCTACTTGTAATGTGATACTATATTAATTTTTTGTGCATTTATATTCATAGGTGGAGGTGGAGGATTTTGTGGGATGATGTGACAAGAGGTTGTTGGGGTGCTTGTTGAGATGTTTATTGAGTGATGACAAGGGGTTGAGTGGTAGATGGTGGATTCAAAGTAGTTGATATGATTAGTCCTTGTGAGACTAGATTTTGAGATGTTTGAGGTGTTGTAGATGATGTGATGATTGGTTGAGAGATTTGGGTTGATGCCACTTGGTGTTGTGATATTAGTGGCACATTTGGAGGATTTGGTATGATATATGTGTTGATTTGATTTGTGCTTGGGGGGTTGAATTGATTTGATTGGTTTTGGATTGATGTGTTTAATGAAGGGATTTGCCACTAGTAGAAAAACAACAATAAATGACTAAAAAAACTACTAAAAATTGGTCAAGTGACCATTAGCTTGGTCATGTGACCATTAGGAGTTTATTTCTAGTCATTTATAACGTGACCAAATTCATGACTAAACCATTTTTAGTCATTTATTGGTTGTTTTGATTGATCAATTTGGTAGTATATTTAGTCATTAATTTAGTCATTGATTGTTGTTAACTGGTCATTCATTTAGTCATGGTAGTCATTTATTTAGTTATAGTAATCATTTTTTAATTCATGGTAGTCATTTATTTAGTCATGGTAGTCATTTTATTTAGTCGTTTAGTCATTTATTTAGTCATTGTAGTCATTTATTTAGCCATTGTAGTGATTTATTTAGACATGGTAGTCATTTATGAACTAATACTTTCATATGTGTATGTAAACTCCAATGTTTGGAGAATGTTGTTACAATAACTAGTCTATAAAATTGCAAGCCAAGAGAAACTGTCATTGAAATTCTGTTGTGATTGAAAGATATGAAACTATACAGCTCTTATGTTATACTAGAAAAATTAAACTTAAACAATCATAAAACTTCAACAAATCTTCTCAAAGGATTGAAACAACAATGTTGGAAAATAATTCACTGTATATAAAACATGTTACAAAGAACTCTATATATAGAGTTTTGAAGACAAAATCTTTCACAGTATGCAAACTGCTTATTTATTATGCTTTTAAAACTGAAAAAGACTAAAACTAAAGCTAAAAATCCATCGGTGTGAATGCATGTCTTTAGTGATGCCATTGTTGCACATGGGGTGGGTTGTAGATGCATCTAGAAATCATTGGTTTTCATTTTCTCCTTGCTTTGTACTTGTCCACAATCAAAAAATTCAAAATTTGCTAATATTTTTAGAAGATTTATGAAACTTTGAAATATGAAAAATAAAGTGGAATGATAAATAATTTCATAGAAATAATATGAATAAAATTACGGTTAAGAAAAAAAAGCATGAAGAATAGTTTGATAATAAATTTATAAACAATAGTGAAAATTATAAAATATTGGAAAGAAGTGAAAGAGGGTTTTAACAACCAATGTTAAACAATTTTTTTTGAATAAATATACATATCTAATGGTAAATGTAGCAAATCATTACTGTGGATTAACTTTAAGCAAGCTATTATGGTTTTAGGCAAGAAACAGTGGTTACTTAAAACTGCAAGTTAGAACTACATGTTCAAACAAAGGCAATCTTAAAATTGTCAACATTGGAAATAAATTCAACTCCCAAAACATAATTTATTTTCTTTAATATAAACATCATCATATAAGTTGGATCAAGGGACCAATGAAGAGAATTGAGTTCCAAATAGAAACTGAAAGCTAAAAAAGAGATATATATAGAAGATGGGTGCTGGAAATAAGATTCTTTTATGCATAAATAAGTCTTCATACTCTATTCATTGTAGAATAGCAGGGAAGTGAATTTTATTTTCATGCATTTACAAAGTGAAATGGTCTTTGAAAAATATTGAAAGTGCAATTAATTCTATACAAGGAGCAAGTGAAGCCTTAAAAATAAATGCAACTCTAGGTGATATTATGACTATAGCTGCAGTGGTTTAAGGTGTGTAGATGTGTAGTGAGACTCCATCTATTTATGGACACTAGGTTATTTCTTTGGCTAGTCCTCAGATAAATGAATTGTTGATCTCACAAACCTTTACCTTTAGGAAATATTTGAACCCATAGATCTAAATTAGAATTAGAAAGAGATCCTCAAATAAATGCCCCTCACCGACTGTAAAAAATAATAAAATGCTGAAAATAGGTAAACCCTACTTACCCGCAGCTAAGATAACAACCAAACCAAACAATCCCTAATTTAGAGTAGAGAGGATCATCACATGAAGTAGAAAAGTATGTTTTAGATTTGGACAAGTCGAAGATGGACATGGATTGATTGAAGTAGTTCTCACATGGCTTGCATTGAGTCCACAAGAGATCACTCCCCGTATATGCAATACCTTGGAATTTCATGATCGACCTTCCCAACCCTACCTCCATTAGATACTCTCTATCCTTGACAACAACTGTCGTTTGAATGACATCACCTGACTGACGTTCCAGAGATTTGAATGTTGATTCCCTTCTTATTACATCCTTCATATTTTCAACTTGTTTCGTACTTCACTCCACGGAACAACATTTGGTCTTCAAACTTTTCATCATTGGTATTCACCTTTCACTTCTTCGTTTTGGTGAGCTGAAGCCTAGAAATAAGGTTTCGATGAGGGTTTTAGATTATGTTTATTAAAATCAAAATTTGCTCGCTTAATTTCCCTGCCCTAATTTTCCTGCTCAAAAAGGATTTTAAAATGGAATTCAAAGTAAATAAATTAGAATACATAAATCTCCCGCTTTTACACAATAAATATCAATAAATAGTTATAATATTATATAATAATATAAATTTATATTATTATATAATATATAATAATAATATAATATTATATAATATATATATTATAATATATAATATATATATTATAATATATATTATATATATTATATTATATAATATCATATTATATTTTATTGTATTGTAATATAATATATTATTATTATATTATATTATAATACAACCCACTCCCTCAATTTGAATTTTTTTTTTAATTATCGGACACTTTAATATCATATTGTGTAATTTTTATTTGTGTGACTAATTATTTAGTTGTGTTTGTTACCCGATGATCAAATTAGTCACTTATGATGATCAAATTAGTCATTTATATTTGTGTTGCAAAAAATGAGTAGAATTTAGTCATCTTTAGTTGTTGTGACTAAAAGTTTTAGTCACATAGTCATTTATTTTCCAAATTCTACTAGTGTGCCCTATACCTTGAATTGGTGTGGATGATGATGTCAAGATAGGGAATGATGGCAAGATTTTTGATGTGTTCCCTTGTGGAAGTGTCGATGAAGCATTGGAAGTACCCATTTTTCCAAATAAATCCACTTGTCCTTGTGATACATTAGGGAGAGAGCTTTGTGTCTCAAGAGGGTATGCCCATGTTGCACAAAAGGTGGTGGGGTTTGTATCATGGAAAATGAGTGGAACATATGGATGTTTAGGGGCTTTTGGGACGGTGCTAGGCATACCCAAGATCGTGTTTGTTTCTAGATTTTGATTGTTGACAAGTGGGTGTTCTTGAAGATCTTGAAGTAGTGAACTTCCCTTTGTGATCATAGGTTGGCTTGGGGTGTGAGATGATGATGGTTGAGTGATTGGTTTGATGATGCTTCGAAATGAGGGTGTGAGTGATTTTTTTGGTATGTACCCCAAAGGTTGTTTGACAATGGTGCTCAAATCAAAATCGAAAGGGAGTTTAGCCCATTCTTTTGCTAATGCCACCATGTATTGGGTGGGATTTAGTCTCATGATTGTGTTGACAAGTTTGTGCATTTTGGGATTTTGGACTAGTTCAAGTATTTCATCTTGGGAAATATCTTTGAAGTTATTTGGAACATGCTTCACTTGAAATCCTCCCTCTTGAGGTAGTTGAGGGGGATTAAGTGGAGGGTTGATAGATACCCTAGGGTTGAATTCTATTTGACTTAAATCACTTGAGGCTGATGTTTCTTTGTTTTGCTCCATGATCTTCTTGTGTTGTGACCTTTTTTGGACCATAAAATTGGGATCAACTTTTAAGAATATGTAAGGTACAAAAGGAAATTCTCGGATGTGTTGTAGGATCAAATGATGATGATGATACATGAGGGATGAATGGTATAGATGTTTGAACTTTTTGAGAACTTTGGATCAACACTAGACCTTGGGATTTTTTATTTTAATTGGTTTGGTTTGGATGATGAACTTGTAGATCCTAAAATGTTAGATGTGATCTTAGGATGAACTTGTCCAAAGGGGTACTAATTTAACTAAGTGTGTGAGAAGGGATCCATTCCCACACACCCAAATAAACAAGATGATTTTGATTTTGGTCTAAGGATTTACCAAAAGTCTAGCATAGATGATTTTTCCAAAGTTCTAAAAGTTGTTTGCGTGATGAATTTTGAGAAATATTTTGATGAATGATGGTGTTGGTTTTGATCCTAGATGAACCTATAAGGAATTTGTTTACAAGATCAAGGTTTTGAAGAACATGATATTCCATACAAAGTGTTCAAATCCAAAAGACCAATGTTTGACTTTAAATGAGGGGTTCATACTAAGCATACATTTCTAGATTGTTCAACGAAATAAGTCTATAAAACCTTTTTACCTTCTTTCTTATTTTGCGGTACTGTCTTAGGTTATGTCTTCTAATTTATATTCTTATAAATTTTTGAGTATGGCACCTAAGTTTGAAGTGATGACATGTAGAAATTTTTCTTTGGAATTTTGACTTTGTGGGAAATCATGAAGACAAACACATGTGTGGAGTTCAATTGTTTTTTTATCTTGATTAAATGAATTCTTTTTTACCACATCAAAATTTCCTTGCTTAAGTTTCAAACTAAATGTCTATGTCTAAGCCCCTTTTCATTCTACAAGGTCCATTATGTGAAAATCAAAGAGTCAAGGCCATAGTTTCCCTAGGTTGACTTTGAAGAGAGAAAATTGAGATATGAGCCCAAGTATTTAGAAGCCCCTAAGGATAGAATCCCTAGGAACAAGCAATAATAATTGGAATATTCAAAGATATTCACTCTTTCCAAAGGGTTTGAAATTTTGATTATTTGTTAAATGTTTGTTTTCAATGTTTGAGATACAAGCAATGTGTTTAATTGACTTGCAAAATGTACAATCCTAGGCTTAAAAGATACTACTTGTTGAGTCCCCAGTCAAATTTCTCCAAACACTAAGACAAATTGAACAACTAGAGATTTGGCGACATTGGCTCCCCTCCATGGCACACACTTCTTGGGACCACCAAATCTCAAAATCCTAAAGATCCTAAGGATTTTCCTATTTCAACTTTGAATAGTACAAATGTAGGATGACTTCAGAATGACTATTCTTGCACTAGCAAACAAAAAGGTTTTTGGTCACTAAAGAAGTGGTTCATAGTAAGGGATTTCGTTCAAGGTGGCCACACACATGGAAAGATTAGATCAAGATTATTTAAATCAAGAGGCCTCCCAGTATCTTCCTAAGAAGATATTTTTATGTATGACATAAATACTAAGGGTGACACTTGTTGGTATGACACATCGACACCTATTGTTAATGGCTTTCATCACAACACATTTTTATATAACGATTGAAAGAGCTTGGATTTAGCTTGTTACCACTTGGGTCATTCCCACCTTTCAAAGTGGGGTGGCAGACCCTCTAAAGATATACAAAAGTGAGGAAGTATATTTGTAGTTCGACCTCCTAGATTGCATGAAGCGTAAGGAGGGAGCACACACAATGTCTTTTCCTCACACTAGGATGGGGTTAATTTTATATCAAAATTGAAATATGTGGGTGATACAAAAATGTAAAAGGAATGCTTTTGATTCTCAAGATCGCCGAGTGGTGTGAGAGAAGAGCATACACAATCAATGAAAAGAATTGTAAACCACAAAAAAAATAAGGCATAAATTCTTTTTAATCCTCAAAGTAAAGGTGAGTTCATTTTAAGCACCAAAAACTAAGTGTGAGTTTCCATTGTTCAGTTTTATCCCACATAGCAATGTCTAGTAAATTTCTAAGTTCAATTTTAACCAACTTGAAAAAATCAAATCAATGGTTAATCTTAAACCCAAAATAAAGCTAGTTGATCTAAAAAAAATAATGAAAGCAACAAATGGATGCCTTAAGCTATTACAATAAGCATTAAAAAATGCTTTTTCAAGTTCAACGCCCACTTTTTTTTCACTCAAATCTACTTGTTATTGCTTAATTCTAGTGGGTACCAATTCTAATGCCATTGATTCTTTATGTAAAAGATTTGATTGCCATAGAATGCAAATATCGATGACATCATTTTTACTTCTATCAGTTGCTTTTATTGGTAAGAAGATGCCAAATGGATATCGCCTCTATTTGGATTCCTTCGATTCTATGAATGACCACCATACAAGTGAAGTCTTGCTTTTTTTTACATATTCCACAATTAAAAAGATGCATATTTCTTCAATGGAATTAAATATTAGATGAAAAAACATTGAACTTATATTAGAATAATATTCACCATAGAATTCAATGTGCAACAAGTTTGAATGGCTCTAAAGTGACAACAATTTGGAGAAGACAAAGGAAAGTCAGACTCAAATAGAAGAAAATCAATTATGCTTTGAAAAATTAGAGACTATAGATATGATCCACGTGTATAAATATGTCCCTCTGATTGATCTCCCACCACAACTATCAAGTGCGAATAGGTCTTTGCAGCCCAAAAACTCGTCTGATGTGTGAGGTGGGAATAATAAATTTTCGAATATCACTTTTGAGTGGGCATCCAAAGGGAGTCTGCAGATGTAAAAAAGGTTACATCAACAACAAAATAATATCTATAGGAAAGGAAAGAGTGTTGCAGTGTGAGAAAAACTATAGCATGCTTGTAGACGCCTATGATTTGATAGGTAGAGTAAATGTTCCTACCATCCCAATCGACATGTCCACTTCTCCAAACTGTTCTTCATACAAACCAAACATTATGTGGGATAATTTATAGGTCACTCCAAAATCATGAAGAGACATAAGCTAACAAAAATTATACAGACTTCTTAAAGACTTTAAGGCCATGAAATTGATAGATAGAGGAAAATACAGGCTGAAAAATAGAACACACCTAGGTAGAGATAAAATGCATATACTATTTTTCTCCACTTCAAATTCTTTTTTGCTCCATTTACAAAATGTCTAGATAATGCTTGCTCTTAAGTTGCAATGTATTTATCTATATTTAGAAAGTTATTATAATTTTATATAGCAACCTTTTTGGTAGTTGTTAGTTACTTGCAACCAAACACAATCATATATACTATATTCAATCATATATTCAAAATTGTAGCCGATTGGAATAAATGGTGTTCTTTCCAAGTCGTGCCACTTTCTCACATAGGCATTTCCCACACAAAATGGAAAATAAAAATAAAAATGTTAGTATAAACAAATATCTTCAATCAATTACTACTACCTACCCTCTTTATTGGATAGTAAAAGAAATGTTCTAAAATAATTATGAAGTTACAAAAAAAATGTCATTAATTGTGCTCAAAAGCCGATGAATACAAATCCTGTATAAATAGAAGAATATGCACAACTATACTTACAAGTCAACTAAAAAGTGTGCACGTAATCTCTAAAAATAAAATAAAATAACTAATTTGCCACAAGTTTATTTCCCTTCATGCTTAGGAGAAAACAACTTCAAACATGCAAAATTATGAAAGAGATTGTGCAAAAAAACAATAATACAAACTAAGGAGCCCCACAATGGGCGTCAAAATGTGAACATTTTTTCTGCATTTGCTCAAAGATTGAAAAATATTAGCATTATTAGTCAAATTAAACAAAACAAATAAAGCATTCCTATGAAATACTTAAGCATGCTAAATATGCAATCAAGACAATGAAAGATTAAAGTAACAAATGAAAACATATTCAAACTCTATCCCATAGTGGGAGTGGTGCTCCTTTGATGTGGAAAGAATTCCTTTTCCCACCCCCTTTGATAAAGCTTCCAAGATGTGATGAGTCTAATTTCCCTCAAAGATAATGATAGCAATTGGAGGATAACGACTTTGCATAAAAAAGTGGATCCATTTCAAGTAGAAGAGGCTTCTACTTATAAAAGTGAAGAGTTGAAGAAGAGGTAAAATTGGTGAATGTGGGATAAAAAGGGAGCCAATAGGATTGTGACACTTGTCATAATTCTATTGGATGAGGATGAAGCACATTTTGGGGAATGCGTAGAGTAAAGAGAATGTAAGCGAAATAAATGAAAGTGGTTGAGGATTTAAGGGGATTAAATGAATGTGGTTGGAGATGTAAGAGAGATTAATGCCCTTGAAAGAGACAAGATGAAATGTAAGAGGGAATAAATTCCTTTGTAAGAGGTATTTATAGGTGTATAAGAGGATTTTTGATCCGTAATTAGAGGTTTACAAAATAAACTTGTAAATTAAATCTAATTATAGTAATTTCCTGATCTAATACAGAATTACGTGATTATGCTTTTTAACCGTTGAAATTACAAAATAAGTAATTAGAAATTCAAATACTAAATTTAAACTAGAGAGAAAATTAAGATAGAAGAGAGAAGAATGAGACAAAGAAATAGAAAGATCACAATGCACAGATTGATAACAGAGTTCATCCAATGTGGACTACCTCTTCGGGTCCGCTTCTCAATACTGGGACTGCTTTATTGATATCGCCAAGAAAAATTATGCTTTCTTACAATACCCAAGCTCCAAGAACCTACAATAATCTCTCCACAATCTCTCACTCTTTTACAATTTTTGGTGTACAAAAACACCTTGTAAATTCTCCTCCAAAGAATTATTTCTCCCAAAATGAACTTGAATAATTCTCCCTATTACAATTCTCTCTAAGAAAATTCTTGTACAAAATTCTCCACTCAATAATTTCCCCATTTTTAACAAAAATCACCTCTTTATATACACATTTATTTGCTAATATGGTTTTAACCATATTATTTTGCAAATATTGCATATCTCCCGTATACAAGTAAAAATTCCAACCATTTCCCCCTTTTACAATAAAAATCACTAATATCCCATTAGTATAACCAATTAATCTTTAAAAAATAAATCCCCCTTTGGCTTTTATGATTCTAAGCCATACAATTAAAAAATGAACCCCTTTAACTATGGGTCGTTATAATTTTGGACTTACATTATAATCTTAAAAAATATCTTTTAAAAGCCCCTTAATAATCTCCTTGGATATTCTTTAAAATAAACCTGTTAAATATGAGAAAGGTGGTTAAAGGGGTTAATTTTTTGAAATGTAAGTTTATGGGATTTTTTCCTCTCCTTGTTTTATGGGCAAGGGAAGAGGATTTTAAGGGATAAAATCCCACCAAATCCTCCTTGAAATCACAAAAATCTTTTAATTTTTAAACCATACGTGTTTTATTTTAACAATATGGTTTAATCCATATTCCTTTTTCCACCATGTCTATGCCAACTCACCACTCCTACCACGTCACCACCTGCCACGTTAGCTTGCTGATGTCATCAAAGTCAACCATAGTCAAAATTTTGACCAACCTTTGACCAGCTATAACTTTCACATACAAGCTCCATTTTTGAAACCAAATATAGTTCTAGAATCAGCGCGACGAGCACTAAAACTTGGCATCATTTTTATTTCATTTTGAGACAATCATTTTTTTCCTTTTTGAACCCTTGATTTGCTTGTTTGACCGAACCTTTGACTAAGCATAACTTTTGCATACAGACTCCTTTTGAGCCCATTAAAGTTGCGTCAGGATCGTGTCTGTGAGCTCTACACATTGATGCTTCTTTGGATGAATTCTGAGACTATGAAATTTTTAGGTATTCTGGATCAACCTAGATCAATTTTGGAGGGAAATTGAATGAAGGGGTGGTTGGGAAGAATATTCCTAGGAATATGCCATTGTGAGGATAAATAAGGTAATTAGATAATTAAAAGAAATGAATTACATGTGCAACCTGGTTAGTTGACCATGGGTTGAGTTTGACCAAGGTTGAGTCAAAAGCTAGAGAATGGGTAATGATGATTAGGAGTTAATTAATTTAGAATTAATCAATTTGAAGGGTTAGGGGATTGTGAATTTGATTTAAATAATTTGATTTATTAAATCAAATGAGTGGAATTTAGGGTTTTAATTAAATAAATTGATTTATTTAATTAAACATGATGAACATTAGTGAATTAATCTAATAAATTGCTTTATTTGATTAATAGTAGAAATGATGTTAATTAATCAGATTTAGATGCATAATGTTAGGATTATTTGTGTGTCTACAGTTCTACTCCAAACTGAAAGAATAAAACCACAAATTTTGAAGCTAATATGAATGGGGAAAATAACAATATGAATGATCTACAATATAATGAAATTGATCTACAACAACAACAAATTCCCCAATAAACAAAAACCATAAATCTTCACACTTCATTGGAAATTTGTAGGCAACACACACATACTACACTATTGGGAAACTTCCTTGTATCGCCTCCAAATTAGTGTTATGTTGGATGGATTAGTGTTCACTGATAATGTATCCCTTATTTGAATATCATCATGCAAAGATACTTCCTCCCAACACATCAATCTATAGTTACATTCATAATTGAATTTATCAAAATCAACATGTAACTGATATAACAACTACAATAATGAAAACTTGAGTAATAGTCATCAATATGACTAATGTTGTATTGGTGGGAACCCAAATTGGGTTTGAAATTATCTTTGCACCTCTAAAATTATTTGAAATAAATAACTCACAAACTATTTTCTTCAACAAGATAAGTGGATTTGAGAAGAATTTGGAAACATTTCTTGAGCCTTTGCTCTCCATACTTTCAAATTTAATGGAGCTTCTCCTTTGCATCATAACCATAAAAAAATAATTTTCTACAACATCACATCCTATAGACAATGGTTGTAAGAAATGTAAAATGAAAAGAACATAACATGAGATGGTTACCTTCTCAAGCCTAACCAAATGTTCTTGTGTTCTTCCCATCAATGTAGAAGCTTCTTTATTTTTTTGGATTGAAAGTCTTTCACATGAACCCATGAGATGCATGATATTAACATAATTACCACTTTCCTTGAGTTTCTTCCATTGATGTACTTTCTCATGTGAATTCCCCTTGATTAAGACATCTTGAAACTCCTCGCATAATGTAGAATATGCCAACTTCTTGCTAGACATCTAGAATTCCTTTGAGATTTCTTCAATAGTAGAATGTTGAGTTTCATAGTTCTCTTATGGATGGAGTTTTTAAGGTTTTTAAATGTTCTAGAGATATTTACCCAAGCTATTTTTATTTTCAAAAAAAAAATTATTCATATAAAAAATATAATGTTTTTACTACAAGAGTCTTTATGAAGCATAATTTGAGGAACTAAACAAGCACCAAACTAATTTAGTCTTTTTCAATGATGCTAAGTTTTTTAGGTAATATTATTAGTGAAATTTTAATCACATAAGTTTTTAAAATTGTTAATCTTTAGTGAATGAGTTTCTTCTATTTTTGTAACTTGTTCTATTATTCAAGATATTTTTATTATGTATGGATGACACATTAGTTCTTTCATTTATGAATGTTTGTGGTTTTTTAATGATGTATGGATGACATATTGCTTCTTTCATTTATGAATGTGTAGCATCATAAATTGTCTCCCTTGGAAATTTCACTCTAGATTTAGCTCCACCCTATGTGCCCGAACCCATTTTTGCTCTTCAATTTCATGTTTTATGATCATCTTCAAAATATTAGAATTAAATTGGGAATTCCAAAATATAATATTTATTTAATGACATCTAAAGACCCACATAGGTCCGGACTAGCGCACTAGCACCCTTTCCTAACCTGTTTTATCCCAATTTAAAATAATATTATTGTTGGCATTTTAACATTATAAATTAAATTCATCCATCAACTTTTGATAATTATTTTTTCATAACAAATTATTGTATATAAATACAATTATTTTCACCATTTGAAATCCCAAAAAACCTACAAAAACTTGGAGTTACAATTGAGTATCATAAAAAGAAATCAAGAGCAGAATTAACAAAATTCATATCACTTATCATCAATAAAGATTCATAATTTTAACGAATCAAGTTTATATGTGAGTTTATTCATGCTCTATGTTCATTTTTTTTGGTGAGTACTAACATTTGGAAGACCTTCAATCAAGCATACAAATCTCCTTGAAGGTGATGAGTACAATGCCTTTAGTCCACCAAGGAAGGTAGATTTGAGTTGTAAGTTGTAACACTTGTCATTTTATCATTCCCTTTTATCTGTTTTCCTATACTTAATCAAGGGTAAGCACAATTTACATCATCATAGTTGTTTTGGATGAAAACACCAGAATGGGGTTTGACTTAGGTAATCCCCTATATGACACAACCCTTTCTCTCCTCTCTTGTGTCCAAATGATAGATCTAAAGTGGATTTGGGAAAGGATTGAATACCTAATTATAAGATCAAACATTCAAGCCTTTTATGCCAAAAAATTAGGGAAAGTGGAATTAATCATTGATAAACAAAGTTCTGAGGCTGTGTCCAAAAGGTAAGAACCTATAGACAATGACCATTTGAGACCTAATTTTAGATTATGAATATCTACATTTCTAGGTCTAGGGCACCAACGAATATTTCCACTTAGTTTGAGCTTATATTTATATGACAAGTTCCTCTATCTATGCACTTTGTTTTTCTATGATCCTTTTATGTGTTACAGTTCTATACTTTTTTGAAATCATAACAATTTACTATAGTTTTATAGTTAAAATAGGTACACATTTATATTATAAAATTAATTCAATCATTAATCAATAATATTCCTCCCTTAAAATAATCAAAACCTGGATCTACCATTCTCTCTCTTACATAGCAGTTAGTATCCAAGTAGGCTATTTTTGGATCCTTTTAGTATTAAGTAGGAGAAAGTGTTATTTAGACCCAAGATCCCTTTTTCTAACATCACATTTTGGTGAACTGAGTGCTTGTTACACTTTAAAAACCTTCTAAAATCTTAATTAGATCATTTTAAAGTCTAAATGAAATCTTAGATAGTTTTAATTTGTCATTTATGGATGCATATTTTGTCGACAAGTATTTAAAAAGTAAATATTTTTATAGTATTTTCCATTTCAAAGGATAAAGAAGTATCAACTTTTATATTTTTCAAAGTAGGTCTAGTCTATTATTGCATATTACAATATGAAAATTATCTTTTGAGCATAGTGCATTACTTTAAAGATATAAAATTTTATTCATGATTATGTATTTCACATAAAAAAAATTAGGTTCTTTATACATTTCTAGAAATCTTTTTGTTGGCAGACCTAAACCTCTACAAATATGGATCCTTAAACACTATAAACCATATCCAAAATTTTAAATTAGTATAAATTTACACCTATTTTTTGTTTAGGGAACTAGCACCCTTTTCCAAATAATTTTAGGCCAAATTTAGATCACATTTTTGTCTCTATGATTTCTATGCAGATCCATGTTTTGTTCTTGAAAATTAGTTTAATTTCTATCACTATGCTTTATTTTTCTCTTCATTATATGAAAACTTAAGTGTTTTGAATCTTTTAATAAATCTATGAGCTTCACTACCTAATGTTCCATATCCAAACCTCTGTGAGATGTAGTTTTACACTTGTGTCTTCTCATATTGCAACCACATCCAATGTTGAGCTCGAGTCTTATAAATCTTTCACTTAAGGTGATACATCCACTCAATCTATCTTTGACCCCATTTCTAAGCCTATGTTACCTTTTCCATCATCACCACGTAACATTTATGTGGACTTGGAGGTTTTCATTGCCGATGTCCCTGAAGATAAACTTAAATAGTTGGACAAAGACCTAAAATTACTTCAACAATTCTTAAGTACCGAGTGTTTGGTTGGAGAAATTTTTCCTCTTTTAGATAACCTTAGGAATTTGATCAATGATTCACAAGGGATAGAATTATTATGTAGCCTAACTAATATAGTAGATGAAAATATTGCTACATCAACTAACAACACTGAAGAATTTAGTAATTCTTAAAACCAATTGAGAAAACAACCTTCCTCTCCTACAACCATGCCTTTTATTCCTAGTGCCTTTAGGCCTTGAGTTGTAGCATCGACCGCACAATATAGTAATCATCTAAACACAAGTTCAAGGTTTCCTTATGGAAATCCTTATAGATTTTTACCCTCACCTAAAGAACTTACATGTTCATCACTTGTTATAAACATGCAAAACAATAACATGCCAATCATCCATAATAGTTAGGCATATTCAACATATTCTCAAAATATGTCACCAAATGATTTTGTGATAAACCAACTTTGGAAAAACATGTCCTCATTACAATAAAAATTTTCAAACATGAACCAATGCCAATCTATTGCTAACCCTCCAAAATACCTCACACATAGTCCATTGTCATTCACTATCCTAAAGACACTTATACTGTAAAACATTGAAATAAATCACTTTGGAAAGTGTGCTAGCCAAGGACATCCCACCAACCATTTATAGGCCTTCACCTCTTTATGTAGTGATTTCATTTTTGAAGTTTCTCTCTTAGCTAATTTTTTCCATAGTCATTAAAGTATGCACCTTGGATATGTATTGTTCATTGCCAAATAACTTGATTATGTCCTTTACACAGCTTGTTCATAAATTCATTCAACATTTTTAAGAAAATATTGGGCCTTAAGTTATATTAATAGATTTAGTCCATTGTAAACAAGGACCTAAAGAGAAGGTGACAAAATTTATAGGATGATACCAAGCTCTTTATTCATAAATCTCATATAACATTCAAGATGTTGATATATAAAGAGTTTTTATTAGAAATTTTCAACCTAACATTAGAGATAAGATCTTGTTGATGAAGTATCCCTCATTTACACATTTATGTGAAACCCTTCATGATTATCAGATATCACTTAGTCAATATGAAGTTACACCTTCATCAACTCCTATTGGTAAATCCAAAGATATGTACCTAATAACAAATATCAACCATTCAAGAAACAAAACAAGAACTTTATAAAGATAAAAAATTTCCAATAATCTAATAACATCCTAATAGAAGTTGTTGCTACATCTACAATGTCATATCAATTTAGGCCAAGAGAGACAATAGTCATAATTTCTCAAATTTTTTATGCTATTATGTTGCAATTATTAAATAAAAATATGATTCAACTTCCTCCTATTAGGCCTATTGATACAAATAAACCATTACCATCAAACTTTAATGTAAAATCCTATTGTCAATATTATCATACACCTCGACATGATACAAAAGATGTATGTGTCTTAAACACTATATAAAAGACCTGATTCTAATATCATCCAATTGGATAGTATAAACAATAAAGGAAATGAATTTGTTTCACCACCCAATCAAAACTTACAAATATTTACAAACCCATTACCAAGTCATTGAACCAAATTTATTAGAAAAAAATGATACCAAAAAGAATTTAAGGATGTATTGAATGAGATAAACATGATTGATGCTCAACCTTGTAAGGGCCAAACTAGTCTATTTCCTAATATTACTTTCACACATATTGATGCTTCTATAACTACACCTAATGGTTCTCTTTACATCACCAGTAGAATCAATGATAAACCCACAAGGGGAATGTTGCAAAAACAAGGATAGACAGCTGAGAGGTGAGGTTGAATCAGTTGTCTTAGAATATTTAAACTTTTCAAACTTTACTTAACTTAATCTTAGATCTGATGAATGAATAATAAACTATAAACAATCAACACATCAGAAACACAAAGAACAAGATTTTTTATTTGGAAACCCTGTTAAGGGAAAAAACATGGTGGATGTTAGTCCACAATATTATGCCCTATTAAAAGTATAATGAAAGAGAATGGGAATGCACATGCATTTAGACACACTGCCTAGAGCTCACTACTCAAATACAAGAGGGCTCACTACCCAGCAATAATTTGGATTAGATTCACAAGGTGTGAACTGAGAGAATAGCTTCTACACAAGCTTGATTATAGTTCTAGTTAAGCACATAAAACCTTCTTCACACTTCGCTCAACCTTCTTCTCACTTTGCTATGCAATCAAATGAATAGATCAATATTCGTGTAGTTTCTCTTCTCTACCTTTTCTTTTCTTTCACACACACTCACACTTCGCTTACAAAACTACTCTTATATATCTGCAACATGAAATACATCAACAACTTAGTCAACCAAAAATATAGAACATATTTACAATGTCGCCCCAAATTTACAAATAAATTTTCAATGTGGATCAAACACCACTGTCTAATATTATGATGCGACCTAAAACAATATCTTCAAGTGCACAAAACATTAAAATTTAAATCTTCAAGCATCCACAACACATTACAACCATCATGTCGGCCAAGAACATGAAAACTCGATCATGTACTGAGAAAAATCTTTGACCATAGATAGCTGATCAATGTAGACGTACAACAAGGATATAGAATGATCTAGAAGCATCCAAAAACAACAAAAAGTAATAGAGAATCATCCACAACAAAAAAATTACCAGTATCACATAAAATTCAATTAGGAACACTAACAAAACCCACACAAATATTGTTAGAACACAATTGTTCATAGAATGATCAAATCTTCACGCGGACCTCTAAAACTTCCAGTAGATGATCTAGATATTCTTAGCAATAAACCCTTTAATCCACAACAACTGATCTTCAACGTACAAAACAAAACACCTTCATGACCTACACTATTCCACTGGTAGCCTGCAACTCTTCCTTTAACAATTTTCTCAATATCCTCAACATATACAACCTTCAATACAATAATGCTAATAGTGTTGACATGATTGAAAACCACATATTAGCAACACAACCACAAAATCCAGTAGGGAATACTATTTGTGTTGTCATTGATGTCACCATGTTATATGAGTTGCAACTGCAAGATTATGATCAAGTTTGATTCACTATTTTGGACTAGTATTTGAACCAGTGTGTAGTTACTATCCTCTAGTATTTTGGTTTGAAATCCTCCATTGTTGAATATCCTTGCTTGCAATTTTGGGAAATAGTTTTTGGTTGTTGAAAAACTGTATGTTCAAAATGTTACGTGTTCAAGTGCTTGTATGGCGAATTGGCATTATTCTGATGTTGCATTTTTTCTATTAGGTCTATCTTTGGCTGACCTAATGGATAGTTGGTGTAATGAATTAATTTTTGTGGTACAAATGTATGTATGACCTATCTTAGGTCCATGCTGACATGATGTAGTGTGCTGACCATTTGAATTGTTTTTGGAAATATTTTGTAAATGCTTGAAGCCGACTATTGATTTTTTTGGTGAATAAGGATTGCACCTAATTAGGGTGACCTAATTGATTCTTGCAGTTGAATACAATATATATGTTGGATAGTTTTGGGATTGTGGATGCGAAGTATGAAGTGATATAAAGTGAAGTGTGTGAAAATGATAAAGTGTGTTAAGTCAATTTATTAAGCATCAAAGGAACTGAATCAACACTTGTTAGGTGTACTTTTATTAGTTCATTTTCTGGCTATAAGCCATTCTGTCATTGTATTTCTATAGGTAGTGAGCCTCCCATTTTGGACAGTGAGTCCTGGTAGTGAGCCACCCTTTTTTTAACATCTTATAACCGGTTATACTATATTGTGAGCTAACCCTCACCATGATTTTTCCACATAAAAAATCCTGGTGTCTATGTGTTGTGTGCTTTCATGTTTTGTTAATGCTCTTAATTATCTTTACTAATATATGCATTGGAGTAATTAGATGGTATTTGTTCAATAAGTTTAAGAGGGTACTGATTCACCCCCCTCTTAGTATCTTGGGTATTCAACACGCTGATCTTGTGTGTGTAGTGAATATGATCATCATAGAATTAATATATGTGTAGGAAATTTATAAAGATGATTATGAAAAATCAAAGCATTATTAAAGGCTCATGATGGTTCTATTCACCCTATTATGGTTCTATAACTATCCCAATAAAATTTGGACCTAAATAATTGGATATAATTTCATTTAATGCAATTCCAATTCTAGACTAGTTTCATGTGAATTTAGGTCTCCATGGCTAAGCTCCCTGAATGCAATCCTACCAGTTGTTCATAAATGTCTAAAATTTTAGTATGAAGAACAAATACATACTATTTACCTTAGTGGATTTAAACCTTTGGCCTCATGGAAAATTTTTACTAGAATAATTTTAGCCTCAACCAACCCAATCTATAAAACCTTTGAGGATTTTTATTTGTGTCATATCAAAGATTTAAAGCTGCGTATAACTAAATTACCCCTTAGTAACATTCCACTTGAGGCTCCTCAACCTCCAATGGCTATGATGGTTGTTCCTCCTACTTCACAAGTAGTGAATGAACCTCAAGCTAAACTGGGTATTCTTCCCCAATATTTTGGAATGTACACTACAATTCACTCTTTGAAATCCTATAGGATCATGAGATAACCATTTGGTAAAGCCTTTGGGCATAAAAAAATTTCCTCCCAAGGAAAATAAAGTTTTTGTGAAAAAACCTAAGAATCCAATGGTTTAACAACCTTTTATTATCCCCTCTATTCATATTACAAAGGAAGAAAAGGGATCAATGTTGGGAAATGCATCAATCCCTACTTCACAAGCTAAAACTCATGCAAGAAGAAATAGAAGTGCAAAAGAACACAAATGAAGATGTTGAGCTATGACTCATTAGCTTGCTAAAAAATGGTAAAACCTTAGCTAATGATATCCCTCTATAAAACCAAATTTTGATGAAATACCTCCCACCCATCCATCCTCATTATCACCTAAATCTAGTCCCTCATCCTCGCCATGTTGATAGTAATAACATACAACCAATTTTAATACATATGGCTAGTGAGAACTAGAAGGTAAGACAAAAGAACAAAAATATCATAATGAATTGCCTCTTATTTTTATAAATCAATGAATTTAGATGGGGGTAGCCATGTGTATCCTCCTACTGATAGTGACCTACCATGTGTTGAACTAAGTACTTCTCCTTATAGCACACTTGTTGTAGTTCCTTTAGCATATTATCTTTCTTGCATTTATGATGAGAAATATTGGCATGCATATGATTTGATATAGATCAAATCACATATGTAGTAATCCTTATGTGTCTTTGTGTGTTTTCTTACATGTAATACGATCTCATATAATGTGGTTCTTGGTGTACATATTAGTATTTGTTAGTTTTCTTTGGATGACCCTTGTTGTTCTTGTTGGAACAAAGATATAAAGAAAGTGAACTCATTGTGGCTTTCATCTATTTGTATCTCCATTCTTCTTTATTCCTTTTGGGAATGATGTAAAGAGTTGAGACATTAAGGTCTCTTCCATGTTGACCCAACCACAAGTATTTGGGGAATGATTTCAATTCAAATCATGATGATATTATACATTCTCTCTCATCTATACTAACCTTCAATCGGTGGATCCCTTATATGTTATATTTATCTTGTTAATTGGTTTTTGTATTTGGGGAAACCCCTTGTCATGAGTCAACTTGGTTGGGAACATATCATTTGACACAAGGTTTCCCAACAAGCTCTCATGTCTTATCATATACCATTTTATTCTACCTTAAAGGAAATTTCTCTAGTTGGCATTAACAATTACTTTAAGGTGGAGGCATACATTCTATTATATACTTCGCTTTGTGAACATATGTGTAGAAATCTATAATATATGTTTGGCACATTGATCATATTTTTAAGCACCTTAATAGAATTATTTGGACTATAATTCTTGGTATGACTGACATGAGATCTCACCTAGTGAGTATTGGACTTCACTATCCTTTGTGTGTTTTCATTTGCTACTATGGTAGAAAATCATCAAGTGAATATTGGACTTCACTAGACTATGTTGTTTATTATCAAGCTCACATAGTGAATATTGGAATTCACTAGTCTATGTTACTTTCATTCATGGGTCACCTAGAAAATATTATACTTTTCTAGCCTATGATTCAAGAATGCCTTAGGTATGGATCCTAGTAAGAATTCAGTGTAGCTTGTCATTCCATGATTACCATACTCCATTTTCATATTTTCATTGTTCTTGCACTGTGTTTGCATTGTACATTTACATTATGTTGGCATTGTGTTCACATTATGTTTGTTCTTGCATTATGTTAGTTTTGTGTCTTCTTCATGTACGCTTCCTATTTTTCATTTTGATTACACCTCATGTGTGTGTGTTCCTTTTTCTTTACATTTTTCTACCATAAGATCTTGAGCTTGGGGGTTAGCACATCCCCTAGATTTGATGTTGTCCTATCTCTTTAATATTCAGATAAAATAACCCTTCTTGGCTTATCCTTACTTTAACGTGAGCATGAGAATAAGTTCATACTCTTACTAAAGTTGGGACTAAATTTAGCATCATAAATTATCACCATTGACAATTTAACACTAGGTTTAGCTCCCCTCAATGTGCCTTGACCCATTTGTGTTCTTAAATTACCTTGATTTATGATCTCATCTTCCAAAACTCTGAATTAAATTGGGAATATGATTTAATATTTATTTAATGACACCTAAAGAACCAAAATAGGCCAAGACTAGGGTGCTAGCACCCCTATCCAATCCTTTTTTGGCCCAATTTAAAATATATTAATGTTGGAATTTTAACATTTATAATATAAATTCATTTTTCAGTTATTGATAAAAATTCTTATAAGAAATTAAATTATTGCATATAAATATAATTCTTTTCACTATTTAAAATCCTAAGCAACCTTGAATAATTCAGAGTGACAATTGAGCATCCTAAAAAGCAATCAAGAGAATAATTAGTAGAGTTTACATGACTTATCATCATCAAGATTCATAATTATAATGCATCAAGTTTATACGTGAGTTTATTCATGTTTTATGTTCATTTGTTTTGTGAGTAATAACATTTGTAGGACCTTCAATCAAGCATCCAATTATCCTTGAAGGTGATAATTACAATTACTATAGTCCATCAAAGAAGGTATATCTAAGTGGTAAGTTACAACACTTGTCAAATTATCATTCCCCTTTATTCATTTTCCCCTGGCCTGGTAAGCACTCTTTACAGATCATCATAGTCTTGTAGATGTGAAAACAACAAAATGGGTTTGACTTAGGCAAGCCCCTATATGAAACAACCCTTTCTCTCCTCTCATGTTTGGAGGTGAAAAATCTATAGTAGATTTGGGAAAATATTGTCAACCTAATTACAAGATCAAACATTTAAGCCTTATATGTTAAAAAATTAGGGAAAGTGGAATTAATCATTGACAGACGAAGTTTCAAGGTTGAGTCCAAAAGGGAAGAACCTACAAATAGTGAACATTTGATACTTGATTCAAATTTTGAAGATCTACATTTCTAGGTCTTGGGTACTAGTGTCTCTATCCACCAAGTGTGAGCTCAAATTTATATGCCAAGTTCCTCTGTCTATGTATTCTGTTATTCAATGATCCTTTTCTATGTTATAGTTTTGTACTTTTGTGAAAAATTAACAATTTTTTGTAGAACTGCATAGTTAACCTAGGTACACATTTACATTATAAAATTAATTTCAATCATTAATCAATTATATCCCCCTTAAGAGAACCAAAACCCCAATCCACCATTCTGACTCTTCCACTGTGGTTAGTCACCAAGTGGGTGTTTGTGATCATTTTTGGTTCCCTTCAATATGATGTAGAAGGTGTGAATTAGATACTAGATCCCTTTCCCACATCACAAAATGTTTGTAATTTTTTAAGTTGGACCTCTATCCACCTAACACAATAGATAGTGGAATCCAAATCATCATGTATGGAGTTATATTTATTAGTTTCATGAGGATTAAATTTATTTGGAAAATTATAAGCTAGGCATTGTTGAATGAGATGTTTAAAAGTGGATTTCTACAAGTGTGTAATAATTCTCAATTCTAAATCAACCAACATCTTAGACATATTTTTGTCACCTAAAGTTATTGTATCACTCAAGTGCTACAATAATATTTTTGAATATTTAATTTTTAGATTCTAGGTTACTACATTTATTTATTAAGAAGGGTATTATTTATTTGAACATTGAAGAGATAAGCCAAGAAGGGTTCTTTAACAACATTAAGAAGGGTTATTTTATCCTTATTTATTTTATTACCAACTAGTTTACTCATCATGAGGTAGATTTTAGGTTAATACATTTAGTTAGGTTCATTAGATGAAACCGATTTACATAGTAAGGTCTTTGTTGATTGATTTATATAATAAATTCATTGGGATTCATCAGTACAGTATTTAAGTTTACCAAGGTTTTGGCTTTATCTACAAGATCTATTATTAGAGTTTAAGAAAGGACAAATTATACTTCAATACATAAGTTGTATTTAATAATTAAATCTCTACAAATTGACTTGCAATGCAACATATATCATTAATACATCATTCCCTCACAATGGAGTTCATGTCAAAATATACCCAACCAACGAAATCAATTTGAGACTTGTGTATGATGCTAATATAAATAATTACATCAAAATTATAATCACAACTATTTATATCTCCTAATAACAATTTTCAACAATTTATTTTACCAAAAAATATAATAACACCACAAAATACACCAATTTACATCTAATTTTTTTTATCCATCTACTAAAATAAAATTAGTCACAAAATATAATCTATTAAAATACTTAAATCCATAACCATAACTATCCTCCCCAATCCCCAAAATAAAATCATGCCTATCTACTTGACTCTCTTCCCTAATCAAACTACAACTTTTGTTTCAAATTTCCTAGGAAAAAATGTTCCAACTAATTTAACACATGTTTAAATCTTCCACTAAGTTGTCATGCAATTCCCAAACTTTTTTTTTCATTTGAAAATGAATACACTATTTACTCATGATATAAAAGTGAAGTGCTAGTGTATCTTGATACATGACATAGGCATGCTTTGAGAATGTCTCTATAAACAAGTATACATGGATAAGCTTTTATTACACATGCATCACCGAAGTTCTCTCCTAAACATGGTTGCAAGCCAAAATGAATTGAAGACCAATTATTTTATAATTTTTTCTAAATATCATGTGAGCTTATACTTAATATTAATCTATAGAGAAATTTATACATATTGATCTATAGAGAATTATATATATTGGATATTCTATACTCTCACATGAGATTATAATCTTGAGATGCAAAAATTTATTGGAAATTAATAAAATAATATAAAGGCTATGGAAACATTACTAATGTAGGTCATTATGTTGATAATTTTTGCAAGAGGTCCCTTGATCCCTATCAAGAACTAGTCATACCATTTTTTTTTTAATATTATTAGATATGAAGTGAAAATAACTAGATAAAATTTGTAGCATTAGACCCATTTTTCTTACTTAAAGGCCTTGGATATCTTATCTAGCATCCAAACTTATAAATTAAAATATATTTAATTTTAACTGTAGAGATGATGTTATGTTGTATGTCCTTAACCATATTTATTTTGAAGAATCAATTTATGTGAGGCTTTACTTTGGACCTATTAGTAGTGACATAGCTCTTCTCTTAAAATTCATGAATCTTATAACCTATCTCATTAAACCTTTACCATGGTTGTTGCATGTAGGCCCTAGTTCTTTCATGGGACCCTTTTATCTTTATCGTTTCATAGTGATTTACTATTGTCATTTCTTACGCAATTTGATCAATCAACTATTAAATAAATCGCATCAAAAAAATTAATAATCTCTATTTTACATACAATAATCTAAATTTTAACAAAATATAAATATATTTGAAATTTTACAAAAAAAATTTAAATTATTTTAAGAATATTATAATTATAATATGATATAATAGATTTAATATATAATATAATATTATGTCATGTAAATTTATATATTATATTATATTCATTTTATACATATATAAAATATAATATAACTATGCAATATATATAAACTAAAAAATAATAAAAGGTTCTTTAACGGTCAAACCATTTAAGTGCTGAAACATTTTTTTTCATTTTAAAATGAATACCTATTTATTGGTGATGTGCAGACTTGTCTCAACGCTTCTCTAGCCGATCTTGACACCTTGTGCAAAATTTGATTAATAGCACAGGTTTCTTCTAAAATTGATGAAAGTGATGTATGGCTTTGTTTGTCAGTGAGACATATTATTTTGCTAGTGAGGCATATAATTTGATACCAATGAGGTGTTTCTAGTGAGGCATAAAATTTGATACCTGTGAGGTGTTGCCAATGAGGCATATAATTTGATACCAGTGAGGTGTTGTTAGTGAGGCATATAATTTGATACTAGTGAGGTGTTTCTAGTGAGGCATAAAATGTAACCAGTGAGATTTTTGGCCAGTGAGGCTTAATCAAATTTATTTTCATAGTGGTTTTTCACCCTTCTAGGGTTTTCCACTCAAAATACTTGTGTTATGTCTCCTCTTGACAGTTTGCCACATTGTGTTTAATAGGTCATAGTTGTTCAAGTATCATTTTCTAATTTATACCTTTGTGACTCAATCAACATTAAATACCTATAATGTTTGAAGTGTTTGAAGTGCATCTTTTTGCATAATATAAGTGGGTTGATTAATGAACTAGTTTTTATTAGATCACTGATTCACCCCCCCTCTTAATGATCCTTTGTATTCCAACAATTGGTATCAGAGCAACAAGTTCCTTGTAGAAGTTTAATCAACTTGGGTTGATATTGGTGGTGGAATACTATGGAAAAAAGAAAGGGAAAAAAGAAAGGGAAAAAAGAAAAAGGTTAGTGCTAAGCAAAAATTTGTTCAACAAGTTCTAATCAAATGAAATGATGTGTTGTTGCAAGAAACATCCCTACTAATTGACACAAGATTTGATATATTTGAAAGAGAAGATTTTGTAGTTGAGAATGATGACAAAGGAGACCAAATTGTGAGTGAATTTGAATAGGAGTATGATGAAGATGAATGTGAGATTGATGGCATGCAAAAAATTCACTACTAGCAATTCACTGCCATGAAAAATTAACCACATTAATATTTTTAATAAAATCAAAGTTTTCAAAATATATATGAAAAAATATTAATGTGGCTAATTTTCCCTTGTGATGAATTGTTGGTGGTGAATTTTACTTGATGGTGAATTTTTCATGGCAATAAATTTTCCCATGGTGAATTGTTGATGGTGAATTTTCCTAGAGCAGAAATTGATCTTGAAGGTGAACTCATTTATGCCCTAGATGAGATCAAGAAAATTGGAAAGGAGAACTAGAGATTAAAGTTTAAGCTTCAAGAAGAAAAGGAGGCCAAGGCCAAAACACTTTCAGGCCTTGAATAAGTAGAAAAACTAGTCATAGATTTGAAGGTACATGTTGAAGAAGAAAATATAAGAAGTTATAAATTATTTTAAGACAAAAGAGGTTGACTGTGAAAGATATGAATTAGAGATAATTTCTTTGAGAAAGGAACTAGAAAAAGCATCTTCCAAGTTACACAAGAATCTTAAATTTTAAAAGAGCATTGAATGCTTAAATGAGATGTTGAGCAAGCAAAAATGTCACAAGGATACTACTAGTTTAGGCTTTGAAAAAGGAAAGAGTTCTAAGGTTAGAGAAACTCCTAGGAAGAAAATAGATCTAAACTATCATTCTTCTACTCCTAAGATACAAGAACAATACAATAGAGAATAATCCTACACAAGCCAACAAGAACAAGTTCAAAACAAAAATTAATTCAAGATAACATCAAATGACCAGGTTTGAAAACTCTTTTCATGGTTATTACTATTCATGTTATGAATTTGGTCATAAAGCAGTAGAATGTTGGATGCATGCAAAGAAAGTTGTATGGGATAAGAATCCTCACGAGTTGTCAAATAGAAGAATTAATGTCCTATGTTATAAGTACAAATATCTAGGCCACACTACAAGGTTTTGTAGTACACAAGTAAGAAATGATGATTTTGGATTTTCAAGAACATATAATTCTTTTGTACCTTTGGTTGGTTACAAGATCATTTGTTATAAGTGTAATAATCTTGTTCATACAACAATGTTCTATAAAATTAAATTGATAGAATCATCAAGACATAATAAACAGGAAAATACTCAAATAGAAGAAGGAAGGAACTATGAAAGTTTGGAGAAGAAAACACAAGAAAGAGAAGAAATAATATAAGCTTGTGCATATTGTACAAGAGACATCCATGAGTGCATAAAGAGTAGCATGAGTTGAGGGGGAGTTGTTTTTTTGATGTATCATTCAAACCCTATAGACAACAAAAAAGAGGTTGTGCCTCTGCAATGATAATTGCAACATGGTAACATTAAGTTCATATAGGAAGTCATGAGTTTTAATAAATAAGGCTTTAAATATTACAATAAGGTCAAAAGAGGGTATCAAATTTGGATGTTTGACAAGGATTTTTCATAGTAGGATAGTGTTTGTAACATAGTAATGTTTGTAAATTCCCATGCTCAGTCATCATAGTGATGGATAATTTGTATTAGTTCTTGCACATCTCAATGGTATATTGGAAACCTTCAATATCTTTTACAATGGCAATGGATTATAGGCAATGATAGTGTGAACAATGTAGACAATACATGATATTGTGAATTCTTGTTTTTACAACATAGTCTCTATAAAGTGTATATATAATGGTACTTCTATGTTTGGACAATGCTTTGGGTCTTGCAACTGTTATGGTGCTTACATGGTGGTATTCCTTTTTAATGCCCTGATTTTTGGTCACATATTTTAGTATTGTGACTTTGGTAAAGTATAATGATATGTCTCTTGGACAATGATACATTCTCAATGCTTTGTTTACTATTATTAGCCCTTTATGATTGTAGTTGTGACTTTGATAATGTGCAGTGATCTCAATCACAATTTCATAGTGATTTTCATTGTATATCTTGCTCACCATTTGCAACTATTCTCAGTCATAGTTTAATAGTGATATTCACAATTTTGGATTGTATGTTCTTGCCCAGTAGTGTTAGAGGTCTAGCACAAATTCATAGGTAATGGTGAGGGCCTTGTGATTTTTTTTTTTGAAGAATTAATCTACAAAGGCTAATAACATGTTAGTAAGGGTTTTATTTTTAAAGTAGTCCATAAGACACATGAGGGGCAGTTACCTTGAACAGTAGAAAAGACAATGGTCAAGGAGACAATAATAGTGTTGTTGAAAGTTTGATTGATAGTTCCTTTGTGTTTATATTGTAACACTGTGTGTAGATACCTAAAATTATCCATTTCATAACATTACCTAGTTGATACATGAACTTGAAAGACATCTTATAATATTTTACCCTAGGTCATTACATTATCCCACTTATCCCATTTATTCCACTTAATCACCTTCCCAATTAATTAAATAAATCTCATTTATTTAATTAATTCCCCTTCACATGTCTCAAAATAATTCAAATTAAATATATGAATTAATCCCTCACTTATCACCACATTGCCACATGTGTCACATGACTAAAACTCTTCACATGCACAATTAATTTAAATAATTTTATTATTTAAATTATGAGATTCTCACTCACATCCTATTTTTATCCCCACTTATTTGTGCACCATAGGCATATTTTCCACCAAAATAAATAAAAGAATCCCACTTATTTCCTCACATCCTAATTTTAGCCTCATGTCATAACCCACTTAATGTGCATCATAGGCACTCAAATCAACTTTTAATCCTAGCCAGACCATCACATAATTTAATTTTAATCTTGGTCATCAAATCAAATCAGATCTTTCCTATAAATATAGCCTCACATAGGCCATTTGGATTGATCCTCTTCTAGTATCCTCAATTTGCCAAAATTCTTCCGAAATTCTCATTTATCTATCTATCCTCTACCATTTATCATCTTCATCTTAATGTTATGCTAAAATAGTTATCAACCAAAATTCCTCCATAAAAAATCCTTTGAATCTTCCATTCTCATGTGAAGTTGAGAAGAGCAATGGAGATAAATCAAGTTTAGCATGGATTTGGGTTTGCATTCGCTTGTTATTTTGATTTTCATGCTTGCTCGTACTCTATTGTGGTAGTTGGGGTTTTGATATATTTATATTTTCATTTTATATATGATTTTCCCCATCTTACATTGGTGAAATCGATGTGAATCCTTTGATCTAGCTTGTTTTTTCTAGGTTTTATTGACTTTTTCCTGCAGATTTGCCATTTTTTGGACAAAACATTAGGTTTTAAATATTTCATCATATCTTCCAAATAGCTGAAAATTTTTCTACAAAATTTTCACAAAAATTTTATCCATCATCTAAGGAAGCTACAACAAAAAAATTGTGGGTTTATCACCATTTTGTATGAGTTATCACAATTTTATGTTTTTCATAAAATTGACTTTTTGGGCACAAATAAGTGAATTTTCTATAAATTTTTACATTTTCGGAAATCTCTTGAAATTATAATTGGGATATTTTTTTTACAAATTTGATTTTGAGGTCAAATAAGGTGCTAAATGATTTGATATTTGTTTTCTCTAGGGTTTTCATAAATCTGCATTTCTGGATGCAAAACAGGGAATTTTTCTGACTTCTTTACATTTTTGGAAATCTCTTAGAAAATTAGTAAGGTTCTCTTGTTTGATTTTTTATTTTTCAGATCAATAATGTATTCAAATAATCAAATCTAATTTAGTTATGTTAAAAACATGTGTCTAAAATTACAAATTTCCTTGTCTGATGAGCTTTTTTTTATGGTCGCATTATAATATCCTTTTCTAATTTTGTTGGCGAATCTAAGGAGCTAGAATAAAATTGGAATAAAAATATATAGAATATTTAAGGATGAAAACAATCAAGGGAACACATTCCATCTTTCATCTCTAATCATTGCTTGTCAACACAATTCAATTTGGGGCTTAAAAAGAACAACTTGTTTGGTCACACACTTGGATTTTGGGCTTAGAAAGAACATCTTGTTTTCTATAACATCACTGAAATTGGGTTAAAATGAACAAATTTCTTCCTACATATTTGGCTTTGGGATCTAAAAGAACAAGTGATTGAACTGTTTTACACACATTTTGATTTTCTAAAGGGAAATTAACAACTATGAGTGTGAATCAAGTGCATGTGCGTATACTCTCTCCTTGCACCATAAGGTGATCTTGGAGATCAAAACAACCTCACTTGATTCACTTTTTTCATACCCTTCTTAGGAGGCCTTCTTGGAGACACACCACTCCAAGGGACGACCTCAATTGAGAGGTGAATCAAAAGACATCCTCCTTTTGGAGTTGAAATCTTGTCAGTCTTGGCTAAGCCCCGAAGAAATTTATAACTTTGGGAAGTGAAGGTGAAGTCTGGGTTACCCCTTTCTCCTGATTGTGTGGCAAGATTTTGCTTTCAAATCCTCCCTAATAAACCTTGTGCATCCTAGCTTAAGACCTAATTGGCCATATCCACTTGACTAGCATTAGGCATGTTGTTGTGTATTCAAGATTTTGCTTAATCATAACATTTAATCTTGAAAGAAAAATTTATCATTGTTTTTGGTCTGTGTGTTCATGGATTTACATGTGAGATCTTTTGTTTGATATTACCCAAGTCAAACTTTCAATAAAAATTTTCCACACCATCCAATATTTCCAAGCCAAATCATCCTAGTCATTCAATCAATAACATACTAATCATTTTAAATCATCATTAATCTTAATCAAATATTTTCCAAAAGTGACACCATGCCAACATTAGAAGACCTAACACAAGAGCTCATTCACATACTTCATGAAGCTCAAACAAGACAATCACCTTTAAATAAAAAAATCATTCAAGGAATATATGATGTGATCCAAAAACTTCAAACAAGCCAATCAACTCAAATGCAACATCTCATAGCACAAGCCCAATACATCATAGCCACTTGTCAAACCCAACAAGCACATCATCCTCTATTCATTCAACACCAATCAATTCCACCTCATTCCTATGTGGCATATCTCTCCATTCCATATCAATTTAATCCATCCACCTATCAAAAAAATTCCATATCACCTTATCCCACATCCTTCCATAAGAATTCCACATCACCTTATCTCACTTCTTTGCATGTCAATCCTACATCAACCTATCAATTCATCCCACAACAAGCACATGTCATCCAAAGTCCACCTTCACAACAAGATCAAAAGCCTTTAAGTCTTAATTCCACCTTTGACAAGGGAAATACCAATCTAGTTCATGCATCCTATAAATATACTATACTACCATGTCCTAGTCCAAATCCATTGGTACCCACACAATCCAACCCATCAAACCCTTCATTACCCACATTTTCATCCAATCCTCCATCAATTCCATGCCTTAAGTTGAAACATTACAAAAGCCAACCCAAATCCACCCATCCACCTACAAAGGATGTGATCCAAGGGATACTAGCAAGGAGTCAACCATGTCAACCATTTCCCATCCTCGAGCTTACAAAATATTCTTTCAACACCATGCCTAGTCTTCTAATTCCATCATGTCACCCACAACCCCTTGAACCTATTCTAGAGTTTTCCCCCATGAGCCCAAGTCAACCTCCATCATGCCCTCATGAGAATTGACCATCACAAACATGTTGAGCCCCTCCAAGAGCCTTCCTCATCCAATTCCATTCAAGCAATCCAATATGTATGTCAAGAGCCTAATCCTAAGCATGGGGAAACATCAAGCCCTCCTACTAATCAAGATCAAATCATTTTCATTCAACCTATCTGTGATTAGTTAAAAAGTATGAATTTTTCCTTGCTTGATTTGGGAATAATTAATAATAAATTGGAATTAATATAACCTTGGTCTAGCATTGTGAGGTGTTTTACACATCCACATTAGGTCTTGGGCCCTTGCAAACTGAATATTTAATGCATTTATTGATGTCTTGTAAAGGTGTTGTAAATGACTTTCATACTTTTCTAGAATTTTACTAAGCATTTAAACTAATGGACCCATTTTTCCCTTAATTAAATGTTGTAAAATGTATTTAATTACATTTTCACATTATTCTAGAAGGCTTGTAAATTAAACCTAATTTTAATCTAGTGTTGTAATGTAGTTTACACATTCACTTTGGATCTTGTGTCTTTTTAGGTTATGTGGACCTCATTTTAATGTTGTAGAGTGTATTTAACCACACTTTCACATTGAAATTTGTGTTCCTAGCTCTAATCACCCTCTATATCATCATTAATAGGCCCCTAGGACCCTTATTTTTGCATCCCGAGGCATATTTTTGCTAATATCTCAACAAAAACACTTTCAAACCCCAAAATATTGAAGACCCACCTCAAAAACCTCAAGGTGGGACTCATTCACTGTTGAGATTATGGATGCACAGTCCTTGAAGCTGTAGTCTTCAATGGAGGACCTTTGAGCCAGGAAAGATGATCAACCACAAAGAAAGTGTTGCAACAATGAAATGCTGATTAAAGATTCTATTGATATGATGAAAAAGATATATTACAAATGAACAAGATGCCTGGTTATATAGGCAAGAGGTAAACCCTAATATGCATGAGATGTTTCCAAGTGTTATAATCTAGAAAACATGTGACAACATGTGAACCCTATCTAGATGATTATTAAATGTTGAGATAAGTTCTAGAAGGACAACTCATCTTCTAGAAGGAATCTTATCCCACCAAACAATGAAGGAAATATTATCTCATTTATTAAATGATTTATCTAATAATGCAACCTAGGACTTAATTAATTAAATGCAAGACCTAAGTTAACTTATGCTAGTGTAATAATTAATTAATTAATTACACCAACATTCACCACCTTGGGAGAATGAGTTCCCTTATGTGGGACCCATTCATTGAGGGTGGTGAATGAGTCCCTTCTAGGGAGTTTTTCAAAATTGAGCAGGAAAATTCTCATTTCATCCAAGCAACATAAGCTTACAGGTTATCAAGCCAAGCAAGTAAGATTCAAGCTTTCAAGGTCATCTCTAAGGAATTCAAGGCAAGATTCTTCATGAATTGCTGTAGAAATTCAAGATCCATCATCATGGAAAGGTTCTAATTGTGTTAACTCATATTTATGTTCCATTATCTTATTTCATCATTTGGTTTAATTACCTAAAAAGGGTTTGACCAAGGCAAACCCCCATTCCCTAACAATCAATGATTTTGTTCTCTTTCTTAATGTGATTGAAAATCTAGGTGCTTTGAGGGCTTGAAGATGATCAAAGAATAGGTTTCAAATTTTTTGGATTCATCTTCCTACTTACAAGGTCAAAATATTCACAAAAATTCACTTACAACCCCAAAAAACAAGGTTTGAAATCTGGACACATGGAGGAACAAATTGAGCAAACTGAGGAGAGTAGATCCAGACTTTGAATTTCTAGAAAATTAAAACTAGACTTATTCACCACTAGTGGTGAATGAGTCCCACTATATGTTTCTTTCAAATATTTTTGTAGATTTCGACACCCATTTGCCCGAAACTTGCTTTGGTGTAGTTTTCCAGAATGGTGAATGAGTCCCATGACTAGGCTTAAAAATCAACATCTTCAAGGTTTTAGAGTTCCATTCCATTCTCAACATATTTCTAGGTGCACAATTTTAGTTTGGTAGTTTTCTTCTTTGTTCCATGGTCATTTCAAGGTCATTTAGCACTAGTTTTCATATCACATTGTGTTTTCAAATATTTCATATTTTCCAAGTTTACACTTCGTGGTGAACCTCTTTCTTTTCTCAATCATATTCTAGGATACCTTATTGTCATATCTCTTATATCCTTTATTGGGTTGACATCTCTAAGGTGTTCTTGAATGTGGCAATTGCAAAATTAGATCTCTCTCCTTATACTCCATTTGGTTAAGGTGGGAAGCGTCTACCATTTCCATTGTTCACGTTTTGGTGAACCTAACTTTTGAACATCATATTTCTGATTTGGAGTGCATTTATATCCTAGATTTAGCTTGAATTAACATTGAATTGCATCTTGCATTGTTTAATGTACATGCTAGGGTTTCAATTTTTGCATTAGTGAAATCTCATATAGATTACATTATTGCATTTAATTTCATTACAAATCATTCAAAATTTTCATTTTCAATTAGTCTTCAGGTCATACAACATAAAAAGTATAAAAAAATATTAAGAAATTCAAAAAATCTTGAAAAAAATCCTCATTAGGACTCATTCACCACCTTGGGTGAATAAGTCCCTTGCACCCCTGAAACTGCCCTTTGCAAAACTAAAAACCCTATTTCTACACTTTTTTTTACTTCCATTAACTATAAATTTTAGTTGGTTGACTTTTTGTTACATGCATTTCACTAAATCTAGCTTAAATTAGCTCATTTCATGCATTACTCACTTTCAAATTTGCATTTACAACATTTCATCTTTCAAGTTGTTGCATAGTAGAATTAGCAATTTAGCTTGTTTTAAATTTGAAAAATTGCATTTAAACATTTCACTTTAGGTCATTGATTGCACTTTATTCACTTTTCCATGGTAGCATGTTTTCTTTCAAGAGATGTGGCTTTGATTTGGTTAACAATGGATTTCATAAATACAACATCCCATCTTATGAGTTCCATTTAGAGTACAACAATGAGGTCATTAAGAAAAATGTTAGCCATCCTTTTGCTATATTCCATAATTATGAGAACACCCTAGAGCAAGCAGATCAAACCATTAATACAATCCTTACTATTACATTACCCATTGGTGAGGATGTTAGTGTTGACAATCATAACAATCATACTTGTTCTTCTCCCAATACCTCTCCTATTAGTGACGAAGGTATCTTGGTGAGAGAAAATACAAGCATTGAGGGTCTCGATTGTCCCTCTTCTCATCCCCCTTTGGAAGATATTAGAAAACAAGAAGATGATATCATAGAAACATTTGTAAACATCACTTTTCCTAATCTTCATTCATCCCTTGCTTTTGAGAATGTTTTAGCAAAAGAAGATGATATTGTAGATAGCCATGAAAATAAAAATTGTCCTTCTTCTAATATCCCTCCTCGATGCAAAGAGGATACATTGGTATTAGAAGATATACCTATTAAGAGTCATGATAATCTTGTTCCTCCCTTCCCTAATGCTCCTACCATTTGGAATGATCTATTTGGTAAGCATGAAAATCATAGTTTTCCTTCTCCTGATGCCTCCCCTAGTTGTGATGAAGCTACTTTAGAAAACCTAACCATGGAATGCAATTAACATCTTACAAGCTCTACTAATAGGGTAGATAATATGGCACAAGAGAATGAGACCTTATAACAAAATGACAAATAAATAGAGCATTCTTTAAATATCCCCAGTGCTATTGATAAACAAAACAATTCAACCATTGATCATTCCCCTACTTGTGAAGAAGTCATTTTGGAAGAACCAACCTCTAAACATTTGGTTAGTAGTTCTCCTAAAAACTCTCCACTTGGGGAGAATATCACGGTGCAAGAAAATGACAACAATAGTAATGCATGTCTTCCCTGAGTGATGGTAAAAAGCTAATACTAGATTTACCTTTATTAGATATACATCAAAACAAGACCACTAAGGTTATGAATGCACAAGTGTTCATTAGATTCCCTTTGATTGATGAACCTCATGCATACCTCGTGGTACATCCTAAGAACCCTTTAATCCTTTACTACCCACCATCATACAACCAAATCAAACCTAAATTTATCCTCTACCCACCTAGGAATAATGTTTTGCAAAAACTAAGTCATAATACCATTGCTCATACATACAACACCAGAAATAATCCACAACCACAATAACCAAACCTGACACCCTTACCTTTTCCTAATCCCATCTTTCCTAGTGCTCCTCATTTTCCTTCACATAGTGGAAATGAGTATGATCTTGTAAAAAAAATAAAGAACACTCTTGCAAGATATCCCTATGGGACCTAATTCAAAATTCACCTAATTATCACACTTTGCTTCAAGCGGCCTTACAACAAGTTCTGATTCCTTCTAATGTACAACTAAATGACATAGCAGCCCTAATTCAAGGAATAATTGCTGATATTATTTTCCACCAAAGTGAGCTCCCTCCTTTAGAAGTGCAAAAAAAAATGAAGCTTTCATAATAATATCTCAATACAAAATAAAAGGGATAAAGCGAACCCTCTTTGACAATGGATCAGCCCTTAATGTGTGTAGTGTGACCCTTCTAGCTAGGCCTGGTGTCGATAGACCAAACATTCAACCTGACTCTTTGGATATTAAGCGATTTGACAATGTAGGAAAACAACTTCTTGGTGTGATCACTTTTCCTATTACAGTTGGAAAGGTGACATTAGAAACACCAATCCATGTTATGCCACACAATCTTTCATATAATCTCTTATTAGGAAGACCGTGGATTCATGCAATGAATTGTGTTCCTTTCACTCTTCATCATAAAATGAAATACATATTTAACAATAAAGTGTACATAATATCAAAGATGACCCTAAAACAAAAAGTTTTTTGAACATTGAGAAAGGCAAGGAAAATCCTTTGAAAACATTAACACCAACTACATAAGTGGAACCTATGCAACAAAAAAGAAAAGAAAAACATAATGGACAAGTCACAAAGCTATTAGAAGATGATTGGGGTTCCTTCAAATTCACACCAACATTCATGGGAGAGTACAAGATCATACACAAATAATTTGAAAAGGGAAAAGAAACAATGGTGATGTTAACACAAAATTTGGAAGACCCTTCAAATGCATCCACTTCAACCAGTTTAGAACAAAAGACAACAAATTACACAACAAAATTTGCTGAAGTTAATCATGAGCAACCTGTAATCCTAAAGAGATGAAAAATATTTATGGAAAAAGTTATGAACTTATGAAACAGCTTGGCTATAGTGACAAAGGATTTGGTGCTAGAGAACAAGGTATCCACAACCATATAAAGCCTAACAAACAAGAAATGACTCATGGTCTTGGTTATTGTCCTTTGATAAAAAAAGAAGCCTTCACTTAATGTCAACACTATTATAAAAGGTTCCTTGAAAGAAATGCAAGAGATAGAGAAATCTTCGATTAATGTCAATGTCATCATGTAAAATACTAATGATTGGAATTCGTTAGATTTGAAACCATCTTGTAAAGGAGAGAAAAAACTCTTGTAATATAAAGAGTCTTGTGTAGGTATGAAAACTAATACTAAGCAAGAGATATTTTCTGCAAAATAATGAGACATCCTCTACTTTTGATCAAGAATGTATCTTGTTGAGAATCCTCCAAGAACATGAAATAAATTCTATTACAAGACTTCATTTTGTGCCTATCACAGAGTTCATTGTCATTATACTAATGAATGTAGGGATTTGAGTAGTAAAATCCAACATCTTAAGGATTGTGGTGCTCTTCCTCATGTTGAAGCACCTAATTCCTCTAACTAATAGTCATTTTAATCATATTTGGCTCATCCTTATCCTCCACTAACTGGCTGCAAGGGGTTAGGTAGCCTTTTCCTCGTATGTCAATTGTCTTTGTCTCTTTTGGCTAGTTGTTAACCTTTCATGTACATATAAGAGCAAGCCTGGAATGTTGATGACATGCCTTAAGTTGGCTCGAATGTGACATACTTATTCATGATGCATCTTATTAGAAACATATGACTTGGGCATGTGCAGGATCATGGTATGCCAAACAGCCCCTTAAGTGGCAAAAAATTCAGAAAAATCAGTGTTAGGCAACTTGACGTAAATATTTGAATAAGTTATCTATATTATTTCAAAAATATGTAAGAATAGAATTTGTAGAAAATTGAATGTAGTTTCTAAAATACTAGGTTTATTTAAAATAAATAAAAATCTATTTGGTGAAAATTTGAAATTTCAATGCATTAGTACTTAAATTTCAGGAAAAATAAGAAGTAGGTGTGCAATCCTGACCACCTAACCATAATAAAATGATAATATTTTTTGTAAGATTTTATATATAAGTAGAGGGACTCATGTCCGGATGTGATGCATATTTTTTGTAATTTTTTCCAAGTAAATAATTAATTATGAATTTTTTATTACAACTTTTAGAAAATATAAAACTTCGTCAATGCGACCACCTTAACTTGGTCAAAAATTCATGAAATTTATTTTTATTTTTTAATCCTATAGTATATAAAGCATAGAATGTGACGCATGTTTTGGATTCAAAAAATATGATACTGTTTGAAAGTTATAGATGTTTTTCAATCAGCCTATCGATCGGGACTTTAGTTGTAATTCTAATAGAAAATGAATAATAATTATTTATTAAATTCAAATTAAATCATAATTTATATTTTGGAAATCTGAGAATCTCCTCTAAAAACCCTTTTCGTTTCATTAATTTTTGGTGAAAAAAGTCGTCAGCCACATACCCTACAAATATTGCCACTTTTGGCATACCATGATCTGCACATACCCACTTGGCATAAATATTTTTGAATAAGCTCCCATCTTCTTCTACTTTAAAGTGATTTCTCATCAATGGTGTTAGCAACCGATTTAAAGTGGGGGCATACATTGACACTCATATTTCATTGTGTGATTTTTTTTTCTTGTGATGTGTTCTTTTCTTGGTGGTGTCATTGGGTTTGATTTCCTCCAAGAGTGTGATATTTTTTGAACTTTTCCTCTCTTGGAGACATTAGGACATGATGTTCCCTAAGAAGAAAGCTTGCACAAACTAAAAGCAAAATCCTTTGAACATATCTTGCATTTACAACATCGGTTTTTTCATGAGCTCCAAGCATACAAAGTTTTTCTTACCTCATGAAGCTCGAAAATAATTTTTGAATGGATCCTTATTAAAGTTATCATAGGTATAACTTTGGTATAGTTGAGTGATAATCCCAATATGAGGCATGAATTTACAGCCACTTGCGCGTGTGTGAGAGTGTATACTAGCCATGAGTGTATGTTTCTCACCTCTTAGGATTTCTCACCCAGCAGATAACCAAGAGTTTTGTTGCCTCAGAGTGAGTGTGCATTATTTTGGACAAACAACCTACATCTAATCCAAATCATTTGGAAAAATGTTGAAGCTTGATCCACTCCTTTTTATTTTTATTTCTTCTTTTAGATATTGACATTGCATGATCATGTATCTCGTTCTACTGCAAATCATACCCCTTGTGCATGTCCTTTTGTGCTTATGTTGGTTTGAGTTAGGATCTTGGATCTTAGGGGCTTGACTACCTCCTTCATCTTTGTTATCCTAGACCATCCACATCAGTACATTGGACCCCTTTTGAATGTCTACTTTAGTGTGAGTTTGAAGCAAGTTCATCCTCTCACTAAAGTGGGGGCTAAATGTGGACACCGAAAAAGTACTCTTTTTCCTTGCTTGATTTGGAAATAATTAATAATAAATTGGACTTATCACCTTGGACTAGTGTTGTGAGATGTTTTACACATCCACATTAGGTCTTGGGCCCTTGTAAACTGAATAAAATGCATTTATCAATATCTTGTAAAGGTGTTGTAAAGTGTTGTAAATGAATTTCACACTTTTCTAGACTTTTACTAAGCATTTGAATCTAATTACTTTCCTTGCTTTAATGTTGTAAAAGTATGTTTAATTGCATTTTCAAATTTATCTAGAAGGCTTGTAAACTAAACCTAATTTTAATCTAGTGTTGTAATGTATTTTACACATTCACATTGGATCTTTTTCCTTTCTAGGCTATGTGGACTTCATTTTAATGTTGTAGAGCGTATTTAACCACACTTTCATATTGAAATTTGTGTCCTAGCTCTCACCCTCTATATATCATTAATAGGCCCATAGGACCCTTCTTTTTGCATCCTCGAGGCATATTTTTTACTAATATCCCAACAAAAACACTTTAAAACCTAGAAATATTGAAGACCCACCTCAAAAACCTCAAGGTGGGACTCATTTGCCACCTTGGGTGAGTGATTCCCCTTAGGTGGGACCCATTCACCAAGGGTGGTGAATGAGTCCCTTTTGGGAAGTTTTTCAAAATTGAGCGAGAAAATTCTAACTTGAATTTTGATGAATGTCAGCCCTGGGGATCAAAATAACGATGATTTGGGAGGATTTCCTATATAATAGAGCTCTCAAATTGTCATTTCATTCAAGCAATATTCAAGCTTTCAAGGTCATCTCTAAGGAATTCAAGGGAAATATTCTTCATGAATTGATGTAGAACTTCAAGATCCATCATCATGGCAAGGTTCTAGTTACATTATCTCATATTTATGTTCCATTATCTTATTTCATCATTTTTTTAAATTACCTAAAAGGGTCTTGACCAAGGTAAACCCCCATTCCTTGACAATCAACAATTTTGTTCTCTTTCTTTGTGTGATTGTAGATCTAGGTGCTTTGAGGGCTTGGAGATGATTTAATAATAGGTTTCAAACTTTTTGGAGTCATATACCTACTTGAAATGTCAAAATATTCACAAAAAGTCACTTACAACCCAAAAAATTAGGGTTTCAAATCCGAACACCTGGAGGAACAAATTGAGCAGACTGAGGAGAGCAAATCTAGACTTTGAATTTGCAAAAAATTCAAACTAGACTAATTTTCCATTACTGGTGGATGATTCCCACTATAGATGTCTTTTAGAGATTTTTTCAGATTTGAACACCCATTTGCCTAAAACTTGCTCTGGTGTAGTTTTCTAGAACTAGGACTGATTCGCCTAGAATGGCGAAAGAGTCCCACTAGGCTTAAAAATTAGCATCTTCAAGATTTCATAGTTCCATTCCATCCTAAACACATTTCCAAGTGCACACTTTCAATTTTTTATTTTTCTACTTTGTTTCATGGTCATTTCTAGGTCATTTAGTGCTAGTTTGCATATCACATTATTTTTTCAAACATTTTGTATTTTCCAAGTTTACACTTGGTGGTGAACCCCTTTCTTTTCTAAATCATATTATAGGATACCTTATTGTAGGATCTCTTATATCATTTATTGGGTTGAGATCTCTAAGGTGTCCTTGAATGTGGAAATTATGAAATTAGATCTCTCTCCTTGTACTCCATTTGGTCAAGGTGGTGAGCATCTACCATTTCAATTGTTCACACTATCCACAACATATATCTTTTCCATTATCGAGACACTATTCATGATGAACAACCTATCAATAGGAAACTTGATCTTATCCATACCTTGACTACCATTCATGAACAAGACACCCAAGATCCACCAAATGAAAGTCTTGTTGACCTACTTGAACATTCACCCTGTTCCATGGCCTTCCTTTAGAGTGAAGAAAATTACTCTCTATCTAGCCCTATCCATGATGAAAAAACTCACACTTGTCATGATGAGACATGTGCCTCCAAAGCACACATAGAAGATCAAACAAATACCTTGGATCTAAGTGAACAAAATGCTAATCAAAATCCTAATGATCCTCCATCACCCACTATCAACCCTATTGCAATTCCTCCATCATATCCTATTGGCCTATCCACCTTCATCCATGAGTGTTCTTATTTAGGACAACAAAAAACTTTATCCACTTCACCTTCTTCATCTAATAGTGAACTCGTTTCTAGTGTCCAAAACACACCTAGTCCCATTGTCCATCACATGCTTCAAAACATGAACTATCAAGGTAAAGGTTTAGGTTCCCATGAACAAGGTATTTTGGAGCCAATCCATGTCAAGGTACCTCCATTCTCTTATGGCCCTAGATATACACCCCAAGAACACCAATCTCAAGATGTTGGTACTTCCTCCATTCATCCTAAGTCCACCTCCTTCCATCATAAGTGCTATCATACACCCAAAAAACATGTTTCCATTCCACTTCCATCATCCTACAAATCGCAAAAGCATGTGACTGTACAACTTCCACCATCCTCTCTACCACCATTTCTTCCAACTCATAATATCCCTCCATCTAATCTACCTCCACTACTCCCAACCCTAATATCCCCATTATCCAATCCCTTTATCCACCTACCCATAAATCCTCTAAAAATCCTAATCATGACCAAAAAATGCACACATTGTGTAAACATAAAGCTTCCACTCATTCCACCAAACCCAAGGGATTCCAAAATAAAAATTTGGATACCTTTACACATAAAGTCAAATATCCTAAAGGTCCTAATTCCTTAGCATACAATTGCAAAAATTCAAAGCCAAGTACATCCAAAAAGCAATATAAGCCCATACCTTTAAAAAAAAAGTTTAAAAACAACATGGTTTGGGTACCTAAGAAAAAATAAATCAATTCAAATGAGGCATCCACCTCACAAAAATCCCAACCATTGTCTTCCATTCCAAAAATCCTACCAACAAAGAAAAAATCATAAAAATACTAAGTCTATGTGGGTATTTAAAGCACTTTATCAACCACCTCCTAAGAAAACATTTCCATTTCTTCCTACACCACCTTTCTATTAAAAGCTTCAATTTTTAACATGATGTGTGCAACCGTTGGTCATGATTCCATTCCTGCATACCTCCATCTCCCCATCCTTCAACTACTATCCTACATATCTTCCCAATAACCTTCCTATGGTCCATGCTTTTGCATAAGAATTTCATCCATCCTTTTGCATAAGTCCTATAGAATCCACATCATAACCCACTATTCCCCATCCATCCTTGCATAAGCCTTGCAAAATCCACCATCTACCTAATCCATTTCACACTCATTCAATTCCTTACCAACATCTATTAACACACTTGACATGGTCCATGCAACGACATCCATCTAGTGGTACTATCACCTTTTATGGAGCTAGAAACTTGAGTCCCTCCTATCCTTCTCCTATTCAAAAACTCAAAAAAGTCAAAAAAATAAAAATAAATAAAAAATTCAAAAAAAAAAAGTAAAGAGAAATCCCGTCATCTAATGGTGAAAACCTGGCAAATAGGCACCTTGGATAAGTACCATGATGAAAACCTAGAAAACAAGAGTCGTGTAGGTTGATCTTTTATGTCACCTACACTTGGGGGAACTTTGTCTCATTTGCACTATCTCTCCTATCATGTCACTCTTATCATATAATTTCCATCCTGCCTACCATCTTTAGCCATCATACATACCTATCATATTGTTTCCACTTATCCACGCTTCTCCTTTTGATCTTGATGAAGACGTAGGGGAAAAATATTGAAACATGTTTTTGGGTATCTCTTGACATACCTCCTCTGTGAAATATTATCACCATCCTATTGCTCTAAGCATTGTCATAAAAATCCTAAGTATTGTACCTAGAATCAGGCATGTTATTCCTATGTGACATAGTCTATGCAGATCACATCCTTGCTCTCTTATGATTCAAACATCCATTTCATTCACTATGACCTATCCTTTTTATCCATCCATCTATCATGAACCTTTTATCCCTTATCCTATCACCCACCCTTTCATCCATCAATCCCATCTATCTCCTTGCACCTAGACTTGTTTTTCCCTTGTCATTCGTATCTAGCAGAAAGGCTACCCAAATTGTCATCCATTGACATCTCAAAAAATTTCAAAAAAGTCTTGAAAAAATATAAAAAAATCAAAACATTTCAAAAATCCAAAAAAAGAAAAAAAAGAAAATCCAAATAAATTAAAACATTCTCAAATTCAATACATTTCAAAAACACAAAAAATCAAAATATCTCCAAAAATACAAAAAAATGGAAAAAGATCCTAAAAAAAGATAAAAAAAAAACTCAAATAGCCAACAAAAATCCAAGCAATAAAATCAAATAAAATCACTTCTTCCAATCATTTCCTCAAAACATTTCAATACACCAATTCAACTCCTTAAAATCAATCTTCAATTTATCAATCAATCAATCCTTTAATCAAATCATTCCAACTTAAATCATTCCAAGAAAAATCAATTCCTCAATTCAATTCATCGATCATCATCCAAATCTTCAAATAAATCATTCCAAGAAATAATCCAAATGCAAGTCAATCCTTAATCCATACCAATCAAGTCAATAAAACAAATCTAATTATCCAATCACATCCTTTGGTCTTGACCCTAATCTTGTTGTAAACCCAATCAATCAATCAATCAATCAATTAATCAATCATCCTTGTGTTGATCTAGGGATATATTGTTCCATACAATGACAACACTATCATCATCAACAAATCAATCAATCAATTAATCATTGGTTTACAACTTGATAGGGGCAATACCTTGTTTATTTTTGTATCACTTGTGCATGTGTGCTTGCTTGTTGGTATTTTTTCATTTTTATCTTGAATTTGCATCAAATTTGAATCACTCCCAACTAATATTCATATCTTGTATATAGACAAGGTTGTATTACATTGGGGCACGAGACACATCATTACCTTGGTCCTTATACCTTGGTGCATAATGTCTAGTGCTATATCAAACATGCGATTGCTTACTTTATTACAACATAGCATGGACCATTATTCTTTTTCATCTACTTCTTATCTTGTATCACTCATCTCATCCCTCCTTTATCATTGAACATTCATTCATTTCGAGAGCATATCCTACATCATCAACCCATTTCTTCATATCTTTTGCATCATCATATTATTATATCACCGCTTTCCTTCATTCATCTTACTCCTCACTTCCTCAAGTGGCTGGGGCATCATATTTTTTCTCCTCTATCCATACCTTAGCTTCTTTGAAACGATGTTACTCAATATAAATCTCATCATCTCAAACATCATCTCAAAGAGGGGAAAAATGTAGACACTAAAAATTGTCCATGTCATAACATTACCCTATCGATACATGACCTTGTAAGATATTTTGTAATATTTTACCCTAGGTCATTACATTATGCCACTTATCCCATTTATTCCACTTAATCATCTTACCAAATAATTAATTCCCCTTCACATGTCTAAAAATAATTCAAATTAAATATTTGAAATAATCCCTCACTTATTACCACATTGCAACATGTGTCACATGACTACAACTCTTCACATGCACAAATAATTTAAATAATTTTATTATTTAACTTATGATATTCCCACTCACATCCTATTTTCAGCCCCACTTATTTGTGCGTCATAGTCATCTTTTCCAACAAATTAAATAAAAGAATCCCACTTATTCCCTCACATCCTAATTTTAGCCTCATTTCATAATCCACGTAATGTGTGTTATAGGCACTAAAATCAACTTTTAATCCTAGCCTTACATATTAGATAATTGACTTTTAATCTTGGCCATTGAATCAAATAAGCTCTTTCCTATAAATCTATCCTCAGACAAGCCATTTGGATCAATATTCTTCTAGTATCCTCACTCTACCAAAATTCTTCCAAAATTCTCATCTATCTATCTATCCTCTACCATCTATCATCTTCATCTTAATGTTATGCTGAAGTAGTGAGCAACCAACAATCCTTCAAAATCTTGCATTCTCATGTGAGTTTGAGAAGAGCAATGGAGATAAATCAAGTTTAAGATGGATTTGGGTTTGCATTCACTTGTTATTTTTATTTTCATGCTTGCTTATACTCTATTGTGCTAGTTGGGGTTTTGATATCTTGCTGCTTTATTTTTATATCTGATTTTCCCCATCTTATATTGTGAAGTTCTCTATTTTTTCTCTTTTGATGCATGCAAAAATTGTCTTTTACCTTGCACCATAATTAGTGAAGTATCTCACATAATGATAAATTCCACTACACAATGACAATATAGTGGTATGATAGTGCTATCACCCTTTCTGTAATATGTCTTTCATTGCAAGAAGTTATATTTTACTTTGGATCACAATGACTCATTCATTTTTGTGGTGTATGACAATGACTATAATATAATTATCTATGACTATGATATTTTTGCTTTGACATTGTGGTATCAAAGTAACAATGATATTAAGGCTTATCTTGAGTAATGACTCTTTGATAGTCCATGTCCATGCTTGATATGAATATGCTATTGTCTTGTTTTTCAAAGTCTTTGTATACAGATTATAAAGGTAATTTTCTTGGCATAAAATGTTGGAATCAGGGAACATTGAGAGGGGGGTGAATCAGTGTTCAAATTTTTTTAACTTTATCAATTTATTCATTCAACCACTTATAGCATTGAGCCAAGAAGAGATGCAATAATACAAAGCAATCATTCACAACACCATAACACAAATATTTTTACGTGGAAACCCTATTGGGGGAAAAACCATGGTGGAGGTTAATCCACAATATTATACTCTATTAAAAGTATTACAAAATGAAATGCACATGCATTCAAGCACACTGCCTAGAGCTCACTGCTCAAATACAAAATAAAGACTCACTATCTTACAAAAGATTTTAAAAGACATTGGAGTGTATGAAATATGTAGTAGCATTTGCTAATGCCTAAAAATAGTTCTAGTTAAGCTCTTGATCACTCTCTTTACATACTATCAACCACTGCTCTATTTCACTATTCTACTAACATTCAGAGCATCAAACCATCTTTTGGACAAGAAAATTTGCACAAAATTGATCTATAATACCTTCTACTTTCACAACATACTTAATACGATATCATAATGATATAGATGATCACTTAGATATATCTAGAACAAATATTTAATCAGCCACATGTCAGCTTAAACAAAATAAGAAACATGTGCAAAACTATGAGCCCCAATCATAGATAATTTTCAATGCACACCTACCAAAGTCAGAGACAACATAGTGGAGACCCAAAACATTATCCTCAAACACAAGAAAAACTTCAAATTATTTTTCCTCGACCATCTGCAACATGCTACATTTGCTTAGTCAGCCTTCTTGCATTGAGCAAGTATCAACCATTTTACCAGATCTTCAATCTCATACGCCAGTTGATGCGACACCAAAAAACTCAAGAATAAGATATTCCAAATACCCAAAAAGACCTTCCCTGAGATCCACAACTCAAACTGATAATCTTGTAATGCATACAGATCGATAGACTCAACTTTAGTTGGATACCCTATTCTTCACTCTGTCTTTTGGTATAAGCAAATACTAAAGTGTTAATAGGATCAATGACAAAATCAGAGGCCATATGCCAACAATCTCCCCTTTTGGCATTGATGGCAACACTTAGTGAAAAATGACTAAGTGTTGGATCATGAATTCACTGCCAATCTTCAAAACTTCAAAACACAAATCCCCCCAAGTTTGATAAGGCATTTTTTACTACTCTCTCCAACTTTGACATCAATGACAAAATAAAAGAATATTTTGTAACAAAAGCCTGCTTGATAAAAAATGGTTCAAAATTTTGAAGAAATATGGCTGCTACTTGTGTTAGAAAATTATTTTGTACTTTTCTTTCATCTCCAGAAGAAAATTCTTCCATGCTTCAACTGCAATCTTGGTGATTATGATCATGCTATTATTTTTAGATGTCTAGTTGATAATCTTAATGAAAGATTCTGGAATGGTGATGGATTCTTCTAATATCTCTCTCTTCCTTAGAATCTCAATTAATTTCTTGAGCCTTCATTTCGTTATGTCCTTAACATTCCAAAAGGTTTCAAAAATTCTTGTTCCTGGTGTTTTGAACATTTGTGTACTTTGTCTACAATTCTTGAATCCTTTTCTTGATTGTACCATCTTGATCTTGAAACATGTTGAAAATTTTCCCAATATTGTTCATCTCTTTTTCAAGTTTTTCCAACTTCTCTTTGTACTTCCCAATTGCATGAGGCCATCGAAGACAATAGTTATAGATGTTATTTGCTATGTTTATGTATTTCCTTAGCTAATTCATCTTCCTCTTCATTTTGGTGAGTGACAATCGATACTGCTTCTTCAAGTGTAGGATCACTTATTCTTCTTCCTTGTTCCAAGACTCAAAGTCCATGATTTCCTCAATGCATTCAATCATTTCTTCTGGCAACACATTCTAAATACTCTCCAATTCAATATGGTTGTGAATAAGAAAAGCACTTAGCACATTTAAAATCATGTCCTGCTCATATGAAGGTCTAATAGACCATATGTTTGTGATTTTTTGCATCCCATCTTCCTCATGAATAAGCTGCAATATCTTTTCCTTTGCTAGATCATCCTATTCATCACTTCCTTCTGTAATTTCCTTTTCTTGTTCTAGTTTAGCTGATTCCAGTTCCTTTCTTTGGGTGTCCTCAATTTCCTTATTAGATTCCTCATCTATTATATCCACAACCATCTATTCTTTTCCTTTCCCTTCAACTTTTGGAGTCTTGCTTGTTAGTTGAGTGCAGATAGTAGTTTCTTTTGCTCTTTTCTTCTTTCTTTCTATCTCACCAAAGGAGGAACCAACTTCAAGTGCTCTTACCAGAGGGGAAATATCAATTGAGCCAAAATTTCCTAGAAAACCCTTAAAGAGACTTTCTTATTCTTGATCATAGTTTTCCAGATTGTTAGAATGTATGTAAATCTGCTTGCAAACTGGTTCACTCTCTTCCCATATCAAATTGTTGTTCAGTGGTTAGCAATTTAGAAAATACATCACAAGACATATAACCAAAGTACAAGACCTGAAAGGGTAGTTTGTATCCTTTGTTAGTTGAACATTTTCCATTATTTGATCTTTTAGTAATCCGCAAAGGTCAAAATCCTAATCTTCCATTATCATCTTGTGTGAAATGTAAATGAACCTACCGATGTTGCACCTTCTTTGTTTCTAAAAATATTTTGTAAGACACTCCATGCACAATGTACCTTGTCACTAAATCTCTAATTATTGAAATTAGTAAAGTCCTTTGATTTCTAGTTACCCCAGTTAGGGTTTTGAATTCTTTATTATGGATTGACTTCTTTTTCGGTACACCCCCAACTTTGCATAATCCAGTTACAGTTTCAATCACATTGTTTGAGATATGGTAGGGTTTTTTGAAAGTGAGAATATCAGTATTCAATCTGACCAGAATAAACTTAATGAATTCTATGTTTTTGAAATAGAGGAATTCACTCCAAATATCCAAGCTTTTGTGTTTCACTTCTTTCAACCATTTCAATTCATCGTGCGACAACATGTTTGTCATGGCTCTAATCTTCTGACTGTTATACTCATCTAGATTCATCATTCCTTTGATTTTTTCCATTTTTCTTTCTATACTCAAGTTTTGTTTCTACCAAAGAAGTTCTTCTACCGCACACCAAATTAAAAGGAAATTTCACAATACAACCAAAGTACCTGATGAATTAGGGTTTTGTTATTGAATTATCTTCATGCTTTTGAAATTTTGTTGTAGAGTGCTCTCCTTCTTTTCTTTGATATAAAATGGCATATGAGGGTTTCAACTTTCCTTTTATAGCTCTCACATCTAATTTTTTATTGTAATAAATGCTTTTTCCTTAGGTGATATGGATACCCTATTTTCACAAACAACGAGAGAAAAATTATTCTACGGACCTTCAATTTGCACAAATTTCCTCCACAAGAGATTCCAAGACACCTATAAATTACTAATGAAATCATTTCAATTTGCCACATTCTTGTACCAACTATTGATAAGGGGGTTAATTTTCTTGAAAAAATCCCCTTAGGCTAGAGGCCATAGACAAATTCCTGAAGGAATTACTAGAACTATATTCTAGTGCTAGTTTATTTCTTGCATCACAAGGACTCTTCTTCACCCATGTCTTCTTCATCTGATCTCTTATTTCATCCACAATCACTTTCCCTTTTCCTTTATCATCTTTCTATGTATTTTTTCCTTTGTATGTCGAACCTCTTATGTCCACATTTTTGTTCTTACAAAATCTTGCAATGTGACCATATTTGTTGCAATTGTAACACACATAGTTTCTTTGTCCAAACCAATTGTTCCATTGATTTCCTCTTGATCTACATTGGTTAGAAATATGCCCAAATCTTCCACAGGTATAACATTCAACATTCCTTCTATTGAAAAGTTGTTTGACATGTTTTTGCATTCAATTGAGTTATGACCATACTTATTACAATTGAAACACTGAATAGAGAATGAGGGAACACTTGAATTCATTCTACTTCTACATTGAGCAACCATATGACAAAATTTATTACAGAAAAAACAATATCCATTAAATTTTTGAGCATTAGGTTGTCTTATCAGATGCCTTTTTGCTTTATTCATCTATTTTCCAGATCCAATGCTTTCTCCTTTCTCATATCCAAGACCTCACTTGTCAATTCCATTCTTCTAACTTTGAGTCAGCTCATCAAACTTAGCATAGCTAATCTTGAACTTCTTGTATTCGTTTACAATAGCAAGTTCATCCCTAAGAATAACAATATGTCTTTCAAGTTCTTCTTCATTGTTTTGGGATTGTTGCAGTTCAATCTCCAACTAAATGAATCCTCCATTAATTTTTCTGCATTCATTAGATCTTTCTTTCAAGGACTGAGCAAGATTCTCCTCATTCTTCTTTCTCTCTTCAATCTCCTTAGTTAGCTTCATCACCATAGACTCCATCTCATGCTTTAGGATAGAATTGTCTCTGGTAAGCTTTTCACATTCTTTAGTTATCTCCTTCAAGGTTTGATATAGGTGAACATCATCCATGCTTTTGCTCTCTCTCTACTTAATCTGATCATAGAAATCCCTTCTATTCTCCCTAGACTTAATAATTTGATCCTTCATTGTATGAATGAATTTCTCAACATCTTTAAGACTTGCTTTCAATTCTTAGACTTCTACTTTAGACTAATCAAGGTCATCAAGTGCCACCACAAGTTGTTGTTGAAGACTAGCAGAATCCATCACTTTCCAAGATCCACCTCAAGCTATTAAACTTCTTCTAAGGAACTAAGATCTGATACCAATTGTTGGAATCAGGGAACACTAAGAGGGGGGGTGAATTAGTGTTCAACAATTTTTAACTTTATCAATTTATTCATTCAACCACTTATAGCATTGAGCCAAGAAGAGATGCAACAACACAAAGCAATCAATCACAACACCATAACACAAACTTTAATGTGGAAACATTTTTAGGGGAAAAACCATGGTGGAGATTAATCCACAATATTATACTCTGTTAAAATTATTACAAAATTTAATGCACATGCATTCAAGCACACTTCCTATAGCTCACTGCTCAAATACAAAATGAAGACTCAGTGTCTTACAAAAGATTTAAAAAGACACTAGAGTGTATGAACTATGTAGTAGCATTTACTAATGCTTGATTATAGTTTTGGTTAAGCTCTTGATCACTCTCTTCACATATTGTCAACCACTACTCTGTTTCGCTATTCTACTAACATCTGGAGTGTCAAAACATCTTTTTTCGCAAGAGAATCTATGCACAATTGATCTATAATAGCTTCTACTTTTGTAACATACTTCATATCATACCATAATGATATAAATGATCTCTATAGATATATCTGCAATAGAGATTTAATCAACATGTTGGCTTAAACAAAATAAGAAATGTGTGGAAATTGTTGACCCAAACCATAGATAATTTTCAATGCACACCTACCAAATTGAGCTAGTACAACATAGTGGAGACCCAAAACATTATCCTTGAACACAAAAAAAACTTTAGAAATTTTTTCCTCGACCATCTATAACACACTACATTTGTTTAGTTGGCCTTCTTGCATTGAGAAACTGTAAACCATTTTACCATATCTTCAATCTCATACGCCAGTTGATGTGATGGCACAAAACTCAAGAATGAGATATTCTAGATACCCAAAAAGACCTTCCCTGAGATCCACAACTCAAACCGATAATTTGGTAATGCATATAGATCGGCAGACTCAACTTCAGTCGGATACCTTGTTCTTCACTCTATCTTTTGGTATAAGCAAATAATGAAGTGCAAAATGGATCAATGACTTAGGTTTCCATCAATGACAACAACAAAGGCCATATGCCAACATATAAGTTCCAATACAGTTCTCTTTGTTTGATGGTTGTGTCTTGAGGAGCTCTTTTTGCATGGAGGGATTATAGTCTTCATTATTTTTGGAATGTTTGATCTTGAAAAGCACAATGGTGTAGTGTGGAAAGTGATTCACAGTTGTGGTTCTTGCTAGGCATATGGAAGTGTGAAGTGTTGTGATTTCCACTTCATGTAATAGATGTTTCTACTGTGTTATTTCATGGACTATATTTTTCTTTCTACACCTTGTTGCAGAGGTATGGTGATTACTAATAGTGTAGTGGTCTATTGTAGTGACAGTTTTCTTCCCTTGCATAATGAACATAATTATCCTTGATAGTGGTATAATGCTTGTCAGAGGATAATATGATACGACAATAATTTTGCAATGCTTAATAGCTAGTGGCTAATGTATGGTGGAGTGACACTGAAATGGTTGGTTCACTATCTTGGTTTACTATTTTCCTTTGGTGCACATTGTAGTTACCTTGCATAATGCATGTCTAGTGGAGTTTTCTTGACTTCTTATTCTCAGTGAAGTGGTTGCTAATATCCATTGCTAGGTTGATATTTTCAATACACAGCGCTATGAAATTCCATGTTTTCTCTTGCACAATATGATGTTGTTCATGTCATCTCAATCAAAGCTTATTGTGAAAATAATATTGGTGACAATTTATAAGTAATATTATCAAGTATATAACAATAATTTTACCTTCCACTCATTTGATGTTTTTCTGTAGTATGGAGCTTCAACAGTGGTTTGAATGGATATTTTCTTAGTCCATAGTAAATTGGTAGATCACATGTTCCATTTTTGTTGGTGTTATAAATTATTCTTGGATTGGCTATTCATACACATTGTCATTCTAGCTTGAGAATATTTTGTTACAGAGGGATATAGTGTAGGTGTCATGAAAAATTTGGAAATGAGTATGATGAAAGGTTTGACCAAATTGTGGGTATGGTGATAGTTTTGATCCTTCCTACTTTAGTCCTTGTGTGCTAACATTTCCTAGCTTTCTATGGAGCTCATTTGAAAGGGGAGTTGGGGGAGTAAGTTAAATTGCAAGTAGGTTCTTTTGCTATCAATGAAAAATGGGGAGCTTTTTTATTTTGTTTGTCATTGATGTCAAAGTTTGATGGAGTTGATGGAGTTGTTTATGCATCATTTTTTGTCATTGGATCCTGTTCATTCAATGAAATGAGCTTGCTCATTCATTTTATGATGTTGATGAATTTCATGGTGATGATAACTTTTTTGATTCATGAAAAAGAATACATTTTTATGTTGATACTCAAAGGCAACGTTCAAGATGTGATTGGTAGAGACATGGTCAAAATCATTGACATTGAGCATTGTCATTTAGGCCTAAAAAAGTTAAAGAGTTGCAAGGAGGTGATGCAAAAGTGGATTGTTAGGAACTTTCCATGGCATTATAAAGGAAAGGTTGATGGTGTTTAGTGATTGAATTGTCATTGTTCCTAATTGGTGTTTGATGCATGGTGTTGATGTTTGACTATCACTGTAGAAATCCAGATTTGACCACTCCCATATGGTCAAATCCATTTCCTTTATTCATCTATTTCATTGATATTAATTAAATGATTTATTTAATTAATATTTCCCCTTTTTACTAAGGCTTATAAAGTATTTAATTTAATAATTAAATACCTTACCTTTCACCTTTCTTCTCTAAATTAAATAAATATGTCAATTTATTTAATTTAGTCATTTAACCTTTTTGAATTTAAATCAATTTTAAATTATGTTTTTCTCTTTCCTTGTCACATCCTTCATAACCTTATTCTAATATGGATTATCTTAATTAATCCATGATTAGGATGTGCACACCCTTAATTAGGGATTAATGTCACATCCTCCAACTTTGGCCACTTGCCTCTAATCTATCATTAATTTTCTTAATCACTTGTTTGTAAAAACTTAATCTAATCACATGCCATCTTTGGTATGTCCTCCAAGTCAACCTTCATCATCGCTTTCTCCATTTGGCCATGAACTCTTCCCCATGTGAATTTAAAATTCACATTTATTCATTAAATGCATTTCTCTTCCCCATGAGGATCTTTGACAAGTCACATCAATCACATGGGTAAAAGTCATACTCTTTGGGAACCTTGTCTTATCCATAAGATACTACCAATCATATGAATTTAAAATTCACATTTATTATCCCAACTACTTCTCTCTTCCCCATAATGATGTGTGAGGAATTCTAAAATTTCTCACATGTCAACATCATTCCCATTTGAGGACAAGAAGTTCCTTTTTGAGGAAATCTTCTCCCCTTCCAAGGAACTTGAAATTACCTCCACCTCACTTGTACCCTATCCACCTCACATGTCCTTGTTTCCATCTCATTTCCATATGGAAAGATGTGAGGGCTTGTGAGTCCTTAACTCACCATAGCCCTCCATCTTGGCCATGTTGGCTCAATATTGACCATTGAATTATCTAGAGAATTCTCTTCTCATTGTACACAACACAACAAAACACACATTATGCATTCAAGCCTTCAATCAATTCAACTCACTTAAGCTCAAGCACTTGCATACTTGCATTCAACCTCCATTGTTGCAAATTTTGAAGCTTTTGTTGCATGCACTTTCACTTGCCTATTCAAACATCTACATATCTCATTGCATTCATCATCCAACCTAGATCATTTTGCATATCATGACATCATATTTTTCATCAAGGAACATACACCAAATCTTCATCAAAGCACCAACTAAGAAGATCAACTTAAACAAAGGTATATCTCTTGTTTATCTTTTCTTTTGTTTAAGTTCAACTTAGGCCAAGCTTGAAGTGTTGTGTTTTTTATCCTTTTGTTTTCTATTTTGCATCCTTTAGGTTAGGTAAATAAAACTACACACATTTCCAGCATGCTCGGTGGGACCTACAAATGGGTTTGTTTCTTTCATGTTTGTTGTTGTTTGAATTTTTGTAGGTTTAGATTACATAGAGGTGACCACACCTTGAACAGGGGTGACCTCGCCCTAAACAGAGGTGACCTTGCCCCAACAGAACCAAAATTTACTCCTTGTTTTATCAATAGAGGTGACCCTACCCTAAACATGGGAAACCTTTCCCTAAGATGGGCGAACCTACCCTAAATAGGGGAAAACTTTCCCAAACATTGGTTTAAATTCATTTTTTGAGTTTGTTTCTTACCATTTTTGTTAGTACTAACCTCCTAACCTATCTCATTGGTGAATGTGCTTGTTTTTACTAATGTTTGTACAACTATTTCATGCTTGTCTAAGGTCGGAGATCAAAATTTCTAACATATTTGTTACAGGATGAGAGGGCTAAAAACATTAGTCAGCTTGTTTGTTTGTTGTTTTTATACTAGTTAGGCACATAGATTTAATTAGGGGGAATCAAAATATTGTTTGTCATGCTTTCAAGTAAGCTATTGACATATTCAATCCCCTTGAACCATTTTGTGATCCTGGGTGAAGAGAAATCATAACTTAGTCCTTTGTGTTACTCAAGGGACACTACACCATTCAAGCTTTCCCCTTGCACTTCATGTGAGCCTGGGGAGTAGCTAGAAATGGTTAGTCTTCTCTTTTTAGCGAGACCTTCTTAGGGATTTCATCACCCCAAGGGATGATCCCAATCATGTGTACCAGTGGGGTATATAAAGGGGAAGGCCAGATTTGTACCCCAATCCAATTATGTCATGTCTAGTGGAGCGTTGAAGCTAAAGTGATACCTAGATAGATGTGAAGAGTTGGTTTGAGCCTTCAGTACCTCACTGGGGTTCCTGAATCATTCTTGTGATGGGATGGTGTTCACAATTGTGCCTCACATACCAAGCATATATCAAGGACTTCCTAGATCACCTTGTTTAGCTTAGTTAGAGGACCACGTTGGCCATATCCTTCATACTAATCTTACAATTGTGTTGTTTGAACTATCTTTTTTTGTGTGAAACCAGTGAATTTATGTTCAATCAAGTCATTCTTACCTTATATTTTTTTATTTTCTATGTTTTTTTCCCTTTTCCATAGTTTTTTTACCTAATTCAAGTTTAGGTATGTTGACATAGGTGAGCTTGTCTTGAATAGGGGGGACCTCGCCCTGAACATGGGTGGCCTTGCCCTAAGTTGGGTGACCTCGACCTTAATAAGGGAGACCTTTCCCCTAGTTGGGAAATCCTACCCCCAGTTAGGTGACCCTACCCTAGTTGGATGACCTTTCCCTCAATAGGGGTGACTCTACCCTAAGATAGGCATTTCTGACCCTAAAACAGGTGATTTTGCTTATTGTTTTAGCTGTTTTGTAAGTCATTCTTAGTTTTTTTGGTCATTCTCACCCATTCTCTAGAATAAGCAACCTTTTCCCTAAGTTGGGTGACCTTTCCCTCAATAGGGGCAACCCTGCCCTAGGATAGGCATTTCTAACCCTAAAACAAGCAATTTTGCTTGTTGTATCAGTCATTTTGTTAGTCATTCTTTGTCATTTTCTATTGTTCTAACCCATTCTCTAGAATACATGACCTTTCCCCTAAGTTGGGTGACCTTTCCCTCTATTTGAGTGGTTTTACCCCTTGGATGGGCAATTCTGCTTCAAAAACAACCTATCCTGTATACCTTCCAAGTTGTTTTGTCAGTCGTTCTCCATCATTTTTCATTGTTCTTTCTCGATCTCTAGAATAGGAAACCTTTCCCTCCAATTAGGCAGTTGTGCCCCTTGCATGGGTGATTCTACTTCAAAAATGACCAATCCCATCTTCTATGTAAGATGTTCTATCAACCATTTTTTTATCATTTTCCATCATTTCACCTGTTTTCAATGAATAGGTGTGTGTGCCACCTAAAGGGGTGACCTTTCCTTAATAGGGGAAATTATGTTTGTTTTTTGGGTTGTTCTGTCAGTCATTTTCATTCATTCTTAGTTGTGTGTGCCCATTTTCATAGAATAGGCATGTTCCACCTTCTTGAGCAAGTTTTCCATTAGTTTGGGTGAATTTGCTCCCTGAACAGCCAATCTTGTCTTTCATTTAGTCAGTCCTTTCATCTGTTCAGTTAGTCTATTCATCCATTCCAAGATTTTTTTCCCTTGTTCTGAGCATCCATTCATCTATTTGGTGTATTTGTTTCCTCATTTTGAGCTTCTATTTCCTCATTCTGAGCATTTTCTCATCTAGAGCATCCATTTCCTTGTTCTAAGAATCTGATTTCTTCTTTTAAGAGTCTTTCTACCCATTCCAAGAGTCCTCCCCATTCCAAGGGTCCATTTCTCTATTATGAGGGTCCTAAAGCATATATGCAACCTTTCCCTGAGATAGGTGACCTTTCCCTTGAGATAGATGACCTTGACCTTGAGATAGGTGACCTTGACCCAGATAAGTGACCTTGCCCTAACTTGGGAGACCCTGACCTAAACTTGGGTGACCTTGACCTTAAACTGGGTGACCTTGACCCTGACATTGACTTGGGAAACCCTGACCTAAACTTGGGCCACCCTAACTTAAACTTGGCAACCCTAACCTTAACTTGGGTGACCTTGATCTTGACCTTGAATTAGGTGACCCTAACCTTGACTTGGGTGACCTTTCCCTTGAGTGGGGAAAACCTGACCTTCATCCAACCATTTTGCATCTTTTATTCACCCATAGTCTACATTTCAATCCATCTACATTCTCCCAAGGTCATTCGTTCATCATCTGAATCATATAGGTACATCATCTGAAAGCATCTCTAAGTTACATATCCCTCATCATTTTCTCAATCAGAATCCCCTAAACTTTGTTTTAGAGTTTATTATCCAAATTGGCATAGGTGTCTGAATCTGATCAACATAATCCACATATGCTAAAAATTGTTATTCATTTTGAGTTAGTCAGCATCATTCGGCCAAATCAATCCACTTTCATCTCAAGTTGGATTTGATGTTGTAATCATCCATCTATCCTTTAATTTGATAAATCAACACCCTAAGTCACCCAGGGTAATCTCTAAACTTATTTTATAATCCCTTTCATCATCCTATTTGATCCATCATTTGATCTTATCCAATCTAATCCCATCACACTCTCCATGAATCCGCATCCTTCATCAATGCAATAAAAAATAGTAGTCAAGGGGAATCCTAATTACATTGATGATCATAATGAGAGCCTTGTTGATCAAAGGTATATGACATAGATCCCCTTGATGTTATCATTTCTAGCAAGCTTTCCCAAAACATTTTCCAAAATCCAATCACCCCTCTGAGCTATCCTATTACATCTCCATCCACACCTAATAATGCTCCTTATGCTACCTTTGACAAGGGATATCCATTATCTTCCTCGTCTACATCTCCATCATATCCTTCCTCTACATAATTTTCTTGTCCAACACCCACATCCTCTTATCCCAATCTATCATCCCAATCTTCCCATTCTAATCTATCATCCCAATACTCCTATTAAAATCCCCCATCCATGTCCCCCTATCCTAATCCTCTTACTAGTCTTCCCATCCTAATCCTACACCCCTATCAACCTATCCTAATCTAGCATCCACATATTCCTATCCTAATCCGCCATCCACATCCTCCTATCTTAGTCCACCATTTCAATCTTCCCATCCTAATCTACTATCCCAATACCTTTATTACAATCCACCACCCACATCCTCTTGTCCTAATCCATCATCCATGTCCTCCTATCCTAATTCACAATCCCAATATCCCTACCTTAACCCTCCATCTAATATTTACCCCCCCCACTAATCCTAATCCTCCACCTACTCTTAGTCTTCCATCCAATCCCATTCCTCTGTATACTCCTAGTCCTCCACCCATCCATACTCCTCCATCCACTCCTACTATGCCATCTAAGCCTAGAATATGTACAATTCTCACTCTAGAAGTTCTCCAAGGACTCATGACAAAGAAGATATCCCCAACTCCACATCCTGAAGTCATGAAACCATGCCATCCCAATCCATCATCCACAGTCACTAGTGATGAGACCGTTCTCTATACCACACTTATCATTGATGTTACCACCCCTAGTACCACTCAAACTGTTGAAACCATCACACCTACTAAATCCATTGAACCCCCTGTAGATACCTAAAAATGACCTAGGCCTGCAAGCTTCATTTTTACCACTTTTGTCCTAGCATAATTATGACATTTAATTATGTCTTTGGTCCACATCCGACTATTAATTCATGTCCTTTTATTCTTCATGATTATTAAATAAATAAATTTCATTTATTTATTAAATACGTCATCAATTGTCTAAGTCTTCCCTTAATTAAATAAATTTCTTAATTTATTTAATTACATTTCTTCATTAATTCTTCCCGATTATTAAATAAATGAATTTCATTTATTTATTTGATATGTCACTAATTGTCACAATTAAATAAATTTATTAATTTATTTAATTATTTAGTCTTATCTTCCAAATTAAATAATTATTTTTAATTATTTAATTACTAATTTCACTTTTCTCTCATTTTAAATAAATGAAAATATTTAAAATGATTTCATTTTATTAACTTTCACTCTTTTTAGTAAATAATCTAAAAAAGATTATTTACTTGTCGCACAAAATCATCATTTTGAATTATTTAAATTCAAAAAGATGTTATTCTTCCAAAAATCAAGTAATCAGGCAGATTCTTGATTTTTCAAATCTGATCTTCAGTCCAAATCTTATCTTCTTGATTTTTTCGAATCTCACAAATCAGACAATCTTATCTTCTTGATTTTTTGAAAATCTTTATTTTCTAATTAATTTCTTCATTTATTCTCCATCGTCGATCCGATTATCTGAGACATTATTCTGACCGTCCGATTAAGGATTTTGCCCTAACCCTAATTAGGGATTCTCAGATTTAATTTAGACCTCTCATTCTAGGTCTTTCTTAAGATTCGATCTCGCCCGTCCACTCAAAATTGTGTTTTCTATAAAAGACAATTTTGCTCATAATTTTGGGATCCCCAACAACTTCATTTTTAATTTAATAGTCATTATAGTCATTTGGCATTCAAAGTCATTATTTTCGTAGACATTGTCATAGTCATAGGCATTTAGACATTGCATAAATCCTTCAAAGCTTGTTGCAGGACTTAGACATTTTCAGATTGCTCGAACAACGAATCTGAGGGCAACATCATCCAACAAGTAAAAAGGTGCTATGGAGGTAATCATGGAAAATGTGATTTACAGGTATAATTGTTTTATTGCTTAATTTCCTTTGTGCTCTATAGAACTTTGGGTTTTTATCATTTTACATTGATTTGATTAATCTAATCTAATCCTTAGAATTTACCCTCAGTTACATTGGTGAACCCGACATTCTATAGAAATATTTGTGTGTTTTTCTTTATTGCTTTAACTGTTTTGCAGGTTATAGCTAAGAAGTCATACAAAATGCCGTCACCTTCTTTTGAGTACAAAAAAATAGGCGAATAGAATCATTTAAAACATTTTCTGGGTTTTGTAGATCTCGGTCTCAGCTTTCTCGAACTACAAATGGTTTTAAATTTCATTAAGATTTGAGAAAGTTATGACTATTTTACTAATCGCTATTTTTTTAATTTAGCTTTTGAAACCTATGTTTCTTTTTGTCTATAACTTTTTTTTGTGCAAAATTGTAGAAAATACTTTATGTGTTTTGAAGGTTTCATTTTCAGCTTTCCATGGATATCTACTACTTAAAATTTCATTAAGTTTTGAGTAGGTTATCGCTGTTTTAAGTTGCTGCTGTTAATAAATTTTTATTTTTTATTTTTTTCGTTACTAATCAAGATTTGCAGCGTGTGGTGGTTATTATTCATGTGTCAAAGATCATTTAATAAAAAGACTACTAATTCATTATCTGCAGGTTTGAATGTCAAAGATGGAATAAGAAAACAATGTGCTTGTTTTTTCATAGATTAACAAACATTTAACTTTGGTGCACATAAAAAGAACACTCATGTCTTCTTTGTTTGACTATGTTTTCAAGATGGTAGGTGAGTATGCTCTCACTTGGTGAAAACCTCATGATCAGAAAACCAGACCCATTTTATCTGTTGTACACCCTCACGATTTGGTATATCAAATTATCCTCTCCCCTTGCGCACTTGTGCGATCCTGGGTGTAAGAGAAACAATTACTAACTCTAGAACTTGGGCCTGTTCTGGTGGGAAAAAGTACTCACTCCAGGAGACTTAGACCTGTAGCACCCTGACACCGAGGGACTTCCAGCCGGTATATAAAAGTGGGTTCTTGGGGAAAGCCCAAGAATCACGAGTGTGGTTCCGATGAGATGGATCTGAAAGGGGACTCTCACCGCATGGATCATGCCCCACGAACAGAATGCCTGAATTAAATACCCCTTATTTTAGTGTCCAACTATTCTTTGGCCGTTGCTTGGTATAGTGCAGGGTACAGTATCATGCCTGAAGACACTCACTAATGATCCCCTTGAGTAGAGATAGCAGTTCTTGGGAAGTCACTACCCAAGAATTTGAATTTGGTGTGCTCAAATGATGTTAATGAGTTGTGGAGGGGAGCCAATGCCACCAAAATTCTAAGCTATCCACTCTCGAGAAGGAAAGGTATTTATCACCAATCCGGGGTATATCGGTGGGCTATACCAAGTATACAAACCCTTGGCCTATTGGCCTTTTAGGATTGTACTTGTCTCATGTGTGCTTGCTTACACCAAAACATTGTGCTTGTCAAGTGTTTTCTAGATTTTCAAACAATATACACAACATTCACAAATCTAGACACAAACAATCGACCTTAGACAACGCAGACTTTTCAGCAAAACATCAAAAAATAATATCAGTCCTCAGTTTGAACTTATACTTTGCATTGTTCATCTTAGGCATCATTTTGAACCTAGACTTGGAATTTATAACATTAAGACCTTAGTCAAACATCATCATCTTAGTCCTCATTTGGCACTTTGGCCTTGACAACCTTGTCATCTTGCATTAATCATTTCCTTAGGAAAACATCATCATCATCTTGCATTGTCATCCTTTATTCCAAAAATACAAAAAAAATAGTGACATAACTTGTCATCTTAGTCTTCATTGTCCTTTGGCATTAGTCATTTTCTTTAGACAACATTGTCATATTACATCCCATATTGTCAAAAATCCAAAAACATAGTCTTGCATTGTCATCCTTTATCCAAAAAAATCTGAAAAACATAGGCTAGTGTCATCCTTGCATTTACTTGTCATTCTCATCGTCTTCATTTGAACAAATTCCTTTTACGGTTGAGACTAGGATTCAAAGACAACAACGACAAATGGAAAACTTTGGACAAGATTCTTATCCCAACATTGACAATAACACTTATGACACGAACAAACATTGGACCTTTTCTGACCCATTTCACAACATGAACATGCAATCTTCCATGAACATGCCATCTTCATCACAAAAAAATTATGAACCATTCATACAAAGAGACCAAAATGGATGAGTATATTTCAAAGACATAGAAGCTGCAACGCAAAATCCTGATATATTCTCCTTTGTAAAATGAGCAGTCTTACGTGACCCTCAAAGGTATCTAGCCATGCTTTTGGACGAAGGGGCTAAGTTACCACAAGGCTTTGACATAAATACTTTGCCACCATTTGTCTACCCTCACAATCAACAGTCACTTGACACAAATCCTGCCATTAATTCACAACAAATGTCCACTTATCACCCTTATCCTAACCTTGACAAGGGAATCCAACTGTCCACTAGTCCATTCCAAACCTCCATGTCATATTCTGACTCTTCACCTATTAATCCCATCCAAGTCTGCATCCCTTATCAACCATCTACCAACTCATGTCAAGTCCCCACATCATACCATACTGATCCAGTCGAAGTCTCCATGTCCTATTTCAATCAACCTTACACCAATCCAGTTGAAGTCTCTATGTCATATCCCTGTCCTTCAACAGTTAATCCAGTCCAAAACTCCATGACATATCCAGTCCAAGACTCCATGTCATATCTGGTCCAAGTCTCAATGTCATACCCTAGTCCTTCACATACAGGTCCAATGCAAGTACCCATGTCCTATCCTAGTCCTGTCCAAGTCCCCACGTCCTGTCCTAGTCTGTCATTCATTAATCCTTTTCAAGTCATCCCCTCATAGGCCACATCTAGTCATGAAAATTTTGTCATTACTTAAAGTCGCATCCCATCATCTACACTTGAGGATACATGTCAAAATGAAATCCCAAAGCATTACATTATAACGTCACCCTCATGTCAAGAATAAGGTAGTCCATCCCATGACCCTATTTTTGACAACCCCATCTTTGACCAAGACCCTACCATTGACCAAGAAGTCCAAATCCATGACAACTCCATCTTGGACCAAAACCCTACCATGGACAAAGAAATCCAAAATGATCCACTACTTGACCTTTATGCCATTCATGATCAAACACTTGCTGACCCTATACAGGCCTCGACTATTGACACTTCCCACGATGAGACACTTGCCTCCACGGGACACATAGATGATATTCCTCCAGAACAAGAATCTTCAACTAGGGACATGCTTGCACATGATCAAGTTATAGCTAAAATCATTGGACTCTATGACACTAAACATAATGATGGCTTCGACATTTCCTTGGAAGCACCAACAGAATCATCTAAACTTGACATGTCACATGATCCGGCCAAAGATATTAGTCAGGAATATGTCCAACATGAAAATGAAGTTAAGACACTTTATCAACTAGGGTCATCTATCTTTGTCAGAGTAGGCTTTCTTGTAGACGAAAATATTACAAGTGACAGTGTCCATAGACATCATGATGGGTTAGCATCTTGCTTTCAAAATAATAAATACCCCATCGCAAACAAAATATTTCAAAGCATGCAATATCAAGGCAAAGGACTGGGCATACACGAGCAAGGAATTCTAGAACCAATACAGCTTTAGGAAAATTATAGACATCAAGGTCTTGGTTATTCCTCAGATAGAAAATCAAACGATGCCAGTGGTACCTCCTCGATACTGGGGGCAATCTTGTCAGATACAAATGTCAAAATGGAGTCCATGAGAAATCCTTGTCATAAGATTGCTGCCAACACCCCCTCCACCCACACCATAAATCATCATTCCATCATAAATAAACCTTCCCTTTGGAACCAACAAAAACAAAAGTCTTACAAATCAAAAGATCAAAATCAAATGTCAAAGACCATTGAATCAAACAAAAGGACAAGTGGACAAATGAAATTAAAATGGATCCCAAAGAAAGATGGATCAAACAAAGACACCAAGTCAAATACAAAAGTCAATCACAATGTGGAGCCACAAGACAAGAGGACTCCCACATATAACACATGTCCACCTCCTTCAAAATGGTCATCAAGCAAGGCATATAAAAATGTTGGTTCCAAACATCATCCCAATAAAAATTCTAAAATCCATCATCCACCATCCCAAGTTTGGAAAATAAAAAGTCATTCATCCAAACATCCAAACAATCTTTCCACGTCTACCATCATTCGTCATAACATCTCGTCTAAAGTCCAATGATCCCACATCATAAATCTGTCACATCTTGGCAACAACTCTTTACCGCAAGGACTCTCATGGAACTCTATTGCGATGTGCATATTTTGATAAGGCCAACTCTAGTATCAGAAAGGATCACAATGGCATCGATCAGTTGCATACAAGTGCTATAATCCTGACAAGACAACTCCTTCAGTGAGGTCATTATTGGCATATCATGGCACCAGTCTCTAAATCGGCACCGTCAATGGATTTAAAACAATCAGTGGTAATATAAAGGATCCAGGCTATCCACAATATAAAAAATACATAAATAAATCAAAAATAAAAAAATCATCACCATGATGAAAACTTGGCAAACAGGCATCTTGGTGACACCAAAAAAAAATAAAAAATGCAAGAAAATAGTAAAGAGAAAAATTTCATCCAATGGTGAAAACCTAGCAAGCAGACACCTTGGATAAGTACCATGATGAAAACCTGGCAAACAGGTGTCATGTGTAAAATAAATCATCTATGTGGACTTTTATACTTGGGGGAAAATCGTCTCATCTCCTAGGCCTTCCTCTTGGCATTGGCATTCGACCATTTGATCCATATCATTCCCACCTATCTTGGTCTTGACATAAAACTGGCACACATAAATCATGCTTTGGGAAAACTCTTAACATATCTATCCTTCATTCATACACCATTCACAAAACATCATGTCATTGAATGTCATAGTCTTATTGTCCTTATATGACATAGTCCTTGAAAATCATATGACAATTCCATTAGTCTCATGTCTCATGTCTTTTACCAAGGCCACCCCCTATCTTTTCATGTCTGTCACCTATCTTGGCTTTCCCTTGTCAAACAGTCTAAGGATAATCATCATCCCATCTAGCCCTAACCAAGTCATTCCAAATGCAACGAGTCTAATTCATACAAGCACATTATCTTGACTGTGTTCCTGGCCCAGCTATAGACCTCCATACTTTCGTCACATTATCGTCATCGTCCTCATGTTGTTTCAGGATGCGTCCTTCCCACGTCGAACAATGTTGTCATCACCTGTCAATTGGTATTCAGCTTGACTAGGGGCACAATCATGTTTTTCCTTGGATTCTCATGTGTAGGCATCAGTCATATGCATTTGTCACGATCCTCTTAAACGTCAAAATCCAAAAAAATCATAAAATGACAAAAAGACAAAAACATCATAAAATGTCCTGAAAAAAGACAAAAAATATCACAAAAAGTCCTGAAAAAAGACCAAAAAACATCATAAAATGTCCTTAAAAAAAGACCAAAAACATCATAAAATGTCCTGAAGAAAGACCTAAAACATCATAAAACGTCCTGAAGAAAAACACAAAAACATCCAAATGAATGTCAAAATCCTAAAAATGGAGTCAAAGTCAGTCATGTCAGTCATTCCATGTCATTGTCAAACTACGAGGTCTCTGAGTGCATGACGTAGGCAAGGCCATCTGTCGATGAGCCCCCGAGGCTGCACTAGGTTAGTCCATTAGGGTTCATGGCATTACACTGGCATACATGTCAAAAATATGCTAGTCACGACAAATCATTTCTCCAAACAGGAAAACTCCTAAAACAAAGTATGGAAATTATTCATTCAACATGACAATTGTGTCACCATGGTATATTATCATCATATAATGAACACAAGTCAAACTCAGTCAAAACAAGTCGAACTTAGTCAAAACAAGTGAAATTATTGCAACTAGTCAAACTATCAACTCTTGGTTACCTTTCAGATGGGTCCTTCTGAAGAATAACCTCAGTCATTTATGCCTTAGGATGTGTCCTTCATAGGCATTGTTCCTATCATTTGGCATTTTCAAGGGATCCTTTTCGACACTTAAGGATCATTCCTCTTGGCATCACTGTTCTTTCAGATGTGTCCTTCTGAAGAACAAAACTCTGACATTGGTGTTTTAGGATGTGTCCTTCCTGAATATGGAAACCTTCAGCATTCATCATCTTGACATCAGAACAATGGATATCCAGACGCACTTGGCAAACACTTGACAATTGTATTTTGGTTTTTATCATGTTATTAGTTTTTCAACGAGATCTCACTAAGCAGGATTTAGAGAAGCAGCGACGTAGCATGACAATTGACACGCATAACTACTAGCTTCTCAGCGAGGTCCTGATCCTAGGATTTAGAAAAGCAACAACATATCATGTTAAGGGCTTTATTTGTTTTGTATTTCGACAATCATGTCACTAGTTTCTCAAGGATGTCCTAGAAATAGGATTTAGAGAAGCAACAACGTGTCATGTTTTGTACTTGTCTTTTTCTACTTGTGGTTGATTATGACAAAAAGATTGGGGCAGTCACGCTCTTGGTATAAGTCATGATCATCCTTGTCTGTGATTGTTTGTCTTACGTAATGGTACGACCTTGCACACCTTGATCTATGTCATATCATGGTGTTTGTTGGCCATTACAACAGTTTTCCCAATGATGATTAAGAGCAATAAATATTAAAAATTCCTACAATAAAACTTTGAAGGATTTGGTCTATACAAGTATCTCCTTTAGTCATGTCATCTTCTCTCGCCCATCTCATATAAGCATTGCATCCATATCATCATCCATATCTTTTGCATTAATATTCCTTTGTCTCTTCATATTCTAGTCTTCTCATCAATTTTGAGAGCACACTCATGTTCTTAGAACCTATCTGTCCTCTCGGGGGGCATACCATAACCCTCCTCATCATTCTTCCTCATCTTATTTTGCATTGGGGCATATTTTTGACTTATTTTCTTTGTCACAATGCAACATGCTACATTATGACAAAGAGGGGCAAAATGTAGACACTGAAAAATGACCTAGGCCTGCAAGCTTCATTTTTACCACTTTCGTCCTAGCATAATTATGACATTTAATTATGTCCTTGGTCCACATCCAACTATTGATTAAATAATTCATAATTATTTAATTAATTCATGTCCTTTTATTCTTCATGATTATTAAATAAATAAATTTCATTTATTTATTAAATACGTCATCAATTGTCTAAGTCTTCCCTTAATTAAATAAATTTCTTAATTTATTTAATTACCTTACTTCATTAATTCTTCCTGATTATTAAATAAATGAATTTCATTTATTTATTTGATATGTCACTAATTGTCACAATTAAATAAATTTATTAATTTATTTAATTATTCAGTCTTATCTTCCAAATTAAATAATTATTTTTAATTATTTAATTACTAATTTCACTTTTCTCTCATTGTAAATAAATGAAAATATTTAAAATGATTTCATTTTATTAACTTTCACTCTTTGTAGTAAATAATCTGAAAAAATTATTTACTTGTCGCACAAAATCATCATTTTGAATTATTTAAATTCAAAAAGATGTTATTCTTCCAAAAATCAAGTAATTGGGCAGATTCTTGATTTTTCAAATCTGATCTTCTTGATTTTTTCGAATCTCACAAATCAAACAATCTTATCTTCTTGATTTTTCAAAAATCTTGATTTTCTAATTAATTTCCTCATTTATTCTCCATCGTCGATCCGATTATCTTAGACATTATTCTGACTGTCTGATTAAGGATTTTTCCCTAACCCTAATTAGGGATTCTCAGATTTAATCTGGACCTCTCATTCTAGGTCTTTCTTAAGATTCGATCTCGTCCGTCCACTCAAAATTATGTTTTCTATAAAAGACAAATTTTCTCATAATTTTGGGATCCCTGACAACTTCATTTTTAATTTAATAGTCATTATAGTCATTTGGCATTCAAAGTCATTATTTTCATAGACATTGTCATAGTCATAGGCATTTAGACATTGCATAAATCCTTCAAAGCTTGTTGTAGGACTTAGACATTTTCAGATTGCTCAAACAATGAATCTGAGGGCAACATCATCTAGCAAGTAAGAAGGTGCTAAGGAGGTAATCATGGAAAATGCGATTTACAAGTATAATCATTTTATTGCTTAATTTCCTTTTTGCTCTATAGAACTTTGGGTTTTTGTCATTTTACATTGATTTGATTGATCTAATCTAATCCTTAGAATTTACCCTTAGTTACACCCCCATATCCTACTTTGAGAGACGTCAAACCCATCAAAGATAACCAAACCAAATTGCCATCTTCTACTCTTGGATCCACCCAATCCATTGGAGATACCCAAATCCAATCCAATCCTCCCACTTCTAGTATCACCGAAATCCATTCCCATGAACTTCATGAATCATCCATCCTTCCATCTCTCCCACTTGAGGAGTCCCTCCAACACTTCATTATCATGCCATCCACACAAGAAGAGTCATGCCAAGAGTTTGATCCAAATCATACCATATCTCCTCCTCCACATCAAGATCCTACCATCCCATCTATTCCACCTCAAGATCATAGTCCCCCATCCATTCCATCCTATTATCCCCTTGTCACTCAAGATCTGATCAATCCATCTCATGAGCTCTTATCACCCATTGCCACAAATCTAGATCTTATAATATCACCTAATCCCTCTATTAATCCTTTATTGCTCACTCCTCCAAATCCAGATGTAGCCATCCCATCATCTCCATCTCATGATCCTCCATTGTCACCTAGCCCTACCATCCCAACACTGTGTTTATATCCTCTTGGTACTCTTACATTCATCCATGGTGGCTTTCTTGCAAAAGAAAAACAAAGCATATATACCACTCATTCTCCTTTTCCTATTGATGGAATCGCATCATTATTCTAGAATAATAAAAATCCTATCATGGATTGAATGCTCAGGAGCATGAACTATCAAGGAAAAGTCTTAGGTCTTCATGAGAAAGGTATTTTAGAGCCCATCTAAGTCAAAGAACACCCCTATATGTGAGTTATTGGATGTACTACTCATGACTTGCAATCTAAACATGTTGGTACAACCTCCACATACCATCAACAATCCTCTTCTAAAAGAATAGGAGGCTCCTCCCATCACTCCACCAGATTGTTTTCCTCCATCCCCCCTCTATCATATCACCTCAAAACAACCAGCCATATTCCTCCTTCATATTCCAAATCCATTTTGGGTTTGTATGTCCCTCCATCCACCATCTCCCATCCTTCATCTACTCCATCTATTTTGGGTTCTTATGTCCCTCCATCCACCATCACACATCCTCCAGATACTTCACCTATTTTGGGCCATTATATCCCAAAATCACTTCCTCCATCTCATCCTATTCATCTTTTTATCCATCCATTACCTATCCATGTTACCCATCATAAACATCCCACTCTTGTGTTCTCTAACCAGGATAAACAAAGGAATGTACCTACACATCCTCCATCTAAATATCACCCCCAAAATTATACTTCCATTGCTCCATTCATATCCTCTCCACATCATCCATCTCCTTGCACCCATCCCATTTCTCCTAAAAGAACTTTGGATGCCAAAGTAAAAATGCATCAATCTAAACATCCACATGAATTTAAAGATCCCCATGTCCCCTCTAAAAGACATGGTGAAGAAAACAAAAATAAATTCCAAAATCCAAATCAAACTCATAGGCCACAAAGTCCCGCCAAAGCAAAGATCAAAACCATGTGGATCCCAAAGAACAAAGATGTAGTGCCTTTAAATGAAAAATATACAACATCCAAAGTTTCTAATCCGAAAGCTAATCATGAAAATCCTCCATCTCCTAAATCTATTTTGGATCATTATGCCCCAAAATTCCCTATCTCGACTCCTCCATTATCCCCACATTCTCCATCCATTAATCCTCTTGTCCTCTCACATCCACCACCATGCATGCCAATGTTGGTCCTGAGCACACTCCCCCATCATACATCCACCCCATCCTTCCCTCCATACACTTTTCAAAATCCTATCCATTATCCCACATATCTCCCTCATCAGATCCCTCTAATCCATTCCTTTGCATAATTCATCCATCATCATAACCTTGGTTGTATCAACATCCAATAGTCACTTCAAACATGGGCTCTTAATACCTTGTATGGAACTTGATGCTTGATTCCCTCATCCACATACTTATCACATATTTTCCAACTCCATTTATCTGCATCCTTATCCTTATACATCTCTATCTGCATATTATCTAAAAAATACAATAAAAAAGTAAAAAATTAAAAAAAAATTAAGAAAAAGTCTAAAAAAAAAAGTCAAAAGTAAAAAAAAAAGTAAAGATAAATAATTCATCCAATGGAGAAAACTTGGCAAACAAGCACCTTGGATAAGTACCATGATGAAAACCTGACAAACAGGTGTCATGCGTAAATCCCCTATCCAGTTTACTTCCATACTTGGGGGCAACTGCATCCCCTTCACCCATCTCCTCCATCCCACCTATGTTACACATCCTTCCTATCATATCCCATTTATCTCGATCCCTCCATCTTCCTTATGATGTTGATATAGATAGGGGTAAACATAAATACATTCTTTGGACACCTCTTGGCATATTTTCCCTTCATTCGTACACTATCATATTCTTTGCCCACCCATCATATTACCATACATCTACCCCCCTTTTCCATACATCCTATCCATCTAACTCCCTTATCTTCCCATCCTTCTATTTTCCATCCTTCCTTCCTCATCATGCATGACATATCTAGAGTGGGGTATTTCATTATTTGTGACATAGTCCTCAGAGACATCCTTTATCCATCATAACAATCCCTGTGATCTCCCCATCCTTGTCTTCCTACCCATCCAAAAAATCTCTTCCATCCCCCATCCTTATCTTCCTATCCATCTATAAATATCATCCTTTTCATCCCATGTCCTTATCTCCCTATCCATTCATCCCAATCCTCATCCCATCTCATAATCCCTTGTCATTTGTATCTATGTATAGCCTACCCCTTCATGCAACCCAAAGCCATCTATCTCATTGTCATTAATCCCACCCCTTTCACACATATTTTCTATTCTCCTATCACTCTTTATCACTCATTTATCCATTGTATCATCCTCCCAATTCATCTTTTGATGATTTGGATAACTATCCCATCCCTAAGCTTCACCTAATCCATATATTATTCATCTCATCACCATCCTATCCAACAAGACTATCTTGTCTCATCATATCGGTTCCATATTTTTATCCACTTATCATGGCCTTCTCATCATCCTTTATCCATCATTTTTCTTTGGTCATTGTCAAACTACGTTGCCCCTATGCTTTCACGTAGGCAAGGTCGATCATTCGATTCACCCTCAGGGATTTTTGTCCATCTAGTCTTTGTCTTCCATCCTTGTCTCCATTGCGCCCTTTTCACTTTTATCCATGGTATTTTATTGAACTACGAGGGCTTTGTGCTTTCACGTAGGAAAGGCTAATCTTTGATTGGCCCCCAAGCCCCTAGGACTATAGAGTGTTTCAGTCTTGTGTCTTGTCTTATGTCGCCAAGTGTGTCCCTATCTAGCCAATTCTTAACAAATGGAATCCCCTAGTATCGAGAGATCTGATTGATATTGAATATCCTTCATCATCTGGGTCATTTTATTTTAGTTTCCATCTTTGGTCTCAATATGATGCATCCTTCCTAATAGACCTCATCAATCCCATCCATCCCTTTTGATCTTGTAGCAAAGGATGTTTGAAATTGATTGTGATATTTTGATGCTTTTGGCTTTTTTTTATCATTTGAGCTCCCTATCACACCTCATCATGGTCGCCTTGATTCATCATATCATGATGTGCTTTGACTAGTAAACATAGGGGCATATCTTGATCTTTTTCTTGTTGTCTTCTTGGTTGTCTAGTGTAGTACCCACCAAGATCCATGCGCTCTTATGTTACACTGGGGAATCCTATGTGTTTGTGCTTATCCCAATGCCTGGCCTGACCAAAGTCATTGTGACTTTGGGGTGTTGGGATAGCCTCATTTTTTTTTTTGTTTTATGCATCAGACACTGGCCTGCCTTGGTTACACATATCTTGGCACTTGGTGTCTTACACTATGTCAAAAATCAGTGGTCCGAAAATGGAAAATCACATTAGGATGGAATTTCATGATCAATTCCATTGCATTTCATGATCTTTTCCTCTATCATTTTCACCCTTTTCAATCATCTCACATCTTCATCCAATCCTAATCCAATCATATCTAGCACAACTCATCTAATCACATCCTTGGTCTTGTTCTCAACCTTGTTGCAAGCCTTGATCCAATCATCATCATCAATGAGATGTATCCTTCCCAATCCTTTGGTGTTGTTTTGGGATGTCTCCTTCCCTCATCAACAACACTTCCATCATCATCATCAATATGTATCCTTCCCTATCCATTTTTGTTGTTTTGGGATGTATTATTCCCTCATTGACAACACTCCATCTATCATCAACCTATTTTGGCTTGTAGCTTGACTGGGGAAACATCACCTTTGCCATTGAATCCATTTGTGCTTCCTTTCTCCTCATCTTCTCTTCCCAATATCCCATTATGTATCATCCTCTCTTATCCATCATTTTGCATCATCTCATCCATTTCCAAAGCAAACTCGTGTTATCTTGAACCCACATGTCCTCTCGAGGGGGCATCCTCAACCCCTAATCATCATCTTCACTCCCATCATCTTTCTTCCTAGTCACTCCTTTGAATGAATGGGGCATCTTTTCCAATATAATCATCTTTTTCCTAGTTCTATCTTTTAATCTTCTTTGAAATGATGCTACTTTGTAGCACCATCTCAAAGAGGGGCAAACTGTAGACATCCAAATTTGACCACTCCCATATGGTCAAATCCATTTCTTTTATTTATCTATTTCATCGATATTAATTAAATGATTTATTTAATTAATATTTCCCCTTTTTCCTAAGACTTCTAAAGTATTTAATTTAATAATTAAATACCTTATCTTTCACCTTTCTTCTCTAAATTAAATAAATATGTCAATTTATTTAATTTAGTCATTTAACCTTTTTGAATTTAAATCAATTTTAAATTCCCTTTTTCTCTTTCCTTGTCACATCCTCCATAACCTTCTTCTAATCTGGATTAGCTTAATTAATCCATGATTAGGATGTGCACACCCTTAATTAGGGATTAATGTCACATCCTCCATCTTTGGCCACTTGCCTCTAATTTGTCATTAGTTTTCTTAGTCAATTGTTTGCACAACATTAATCTAATCACATGTCATCTTTGGTATGTCTTCCAAGTCAACCTTCATCATCACTTTCTCCATTTGGCCATGGCCTCTTCCCCATGTGAATTTAAAATTCACATTTATTCATTCAATGCATTTCTTTTCCCCATAAGGATCTTTGAAAAGTCACATCACTCACATGGGTCAAATTCCTAATTTTTGGGAACCTTGTCTTATCCATAAGATACTCCCAATCATGTGAATTTAAAATTCACATTTATTATCCCAATTTATTCTCTCTTCCCCATAATGATGTGTGAGAAATTCTAAAATTCCTCACATGTCAACATCATTCCCACTTGAGGACAAGAAGTTCCTTTTTGAGGAAATATTATCCCCTTCCAAGGAACTTGCAAGTACCTCCACCTCACTTGTACCCTCTCCAACTCACATGTCCTTGTTTCCATCTCATTTCCACATGGAAATATGTGAGGCTTGTGAGTCCTCAACTCACCATAGCCCTCCATCTTGTCCATGTTGGCTCAATCTTGACTATTGAATTCTCTAGATAATTATCTTCTAATATAAAATATTTCTCTTCTCATTTTACACAACACACATTATGTATTCAAGCCTTCAAGCAATTCAACTCTCTCAAGCTCAAGCACTTGCATACTTGCATTCAACCTCCATTGTTTCATATTTTGAATCTTCCATTGCATGTGCTTTCACTTGCCTATCCAAACACCCACATATCTCATTGCATTCATCATCCAACCTAGATAATTTTTAATATCATTTCATCATATTTTTCATCAAGGAGAATACACCAAATCTTCATCAAAAGGACAACCAAGAAGATCAACTTGAATAAAGGTATATCTCTTGTTTATCTTTTCTTTTGTTTAAGTTCAACTTTGGCTAATCTCAAAGTGTTGTTGTGTTGTTTCTCCTTTTGTTTTCTATTTTGCATCCTTTCGGTTAGGTAAATAACACTGCACACAATCACAAAGAGTTGAAGTTTGTTGATGACAAAATAGTGTTCTTAATTCACAAAGTTTCTTGATATTACTTCAAGAGTTGCTTGTATTTTCATTCATCTCATATTGTAATGGTGCTTCACAAGGGATTATGTATCAAGCATTCATGAGTGTTTAGGATTTAGCAATGTTTAAGAGATCATTGACTATTTGTACCTTGTGAAGGATTTGAAAGGAAAGTTTTCTTTATGTTATATTTGAGAGTTGATGAGCTATAAGAGGTGGAAGTTAACTTAATTGAAATAATAAGGGTATTAAATACATTGGTTATTGGCCCTATCTCCTTCATTAACTGACTTAACAACTTAGTATTTCATATTATACCAACTAGTTAAAATCAATGGATATTATTCGATCGGTGGATTTGCAGGATTATAACATCAATGGTCATCATTCAAAGTTGCATAACAGTCATCTCTTGAAACCTTTAGTTCAATGGGAATTTGATTGTATTCTTGTTTGATGTAGTTTGTTAATAGTTTTGTAACTATTTGAGACAAAATTTTATATATGAAGTGAAGCTAATGCATTATGTTTATTTTAATGGAGGCTCATGCTCTATGAGAGAATATTGGAGACAACAATACCATGGTTGTGCTATGACAATGCATAGTGAGGAAGAGTTGAAGAATAATGTATAAGAAGGTTATATGTTCCCACAATAGGTTTTCATTCTTTAAAATGTCTCATTGCACAGTTTAGTGTTCTATCAAAGGGATTTGAAGGTTTTGATAATCATGGTACCATGCTTTTGAAAAGATACACACAAAAAAGAAGATGTGAATAACAAAACATCAAAGATTTTTATGATGCCTCTATTTTTCATTACATCCATGGGTTGTGTTTGTTTTTGTAGAGATTAGTGTGGCTTGAACATGATCAGAGCAGATTGGAGTGTGATAGAAAGTAGGGGCTCTATGTGAGAATTGGCTGAAAACCTTGACACACTATTTTTTCTCAGGTAAAGCACATAGAGGAAGGTTTAAATAACATAATGTAAAGGGGTTGTGTATTACAACTCTATACTATATTCATGTAGTATGCCCCCCCTTTTCATTGATTAGCTGGTGAGTGTTCTTTGATCTTTCAAAAAGGAGATTTGTGGTCAAATTTTTGATTGAAAAAATAATGTTGTGGTATGGGTGAATTATGGAGATGGTGTTTGTTGAATTCATAATGCAGAGATAGATCATATAGATAGTGGATTGTCCTAAAAGAAAGTAACCCTCTAGTTTTTTATTTTTTATTCTAAAATTGATGAAAGTGATGTATGGTTTTTTTGTCAATGAGACATATTGTTTTGCTAGTGAGGCATATAATTTGATACCGGTGAGGTGTTGCTAGTGAGGCATAGTATTTGATACCGGTGAGTTATTTCCAGTGAGGCATATAATTTGATACGAGTGAGGTGTTTCCAATGAGGCATAGAATTTGACAATGAGGTGTTGTTAGTGAGACATAGAATTATATACTAGTGAGGTGTTGCTAGTGAGGCATAAAATGTAACCAGTAAAGTATTTGGCCAATGAGGCTTAATAAAATTTATTTTTAGAGTGGTTTTTCACCCTTCTAGGGTTTTCCACTCAAAATATTTGTGTTATGTCTAATCTTCATGGTTTGTCACATTGTGTTTAATAGGTCATCTTTGTTCAAGTATCATGTTTTGATTTATATATCTTTGTGACTCACTGAACATTCAATACCTATAATGTTTGAAGTGTTTTCAATGGATCTTTTTGCATAATACAAGTGGGTTAATTAGTGAACTGGTTTTTATTATATCACTAATTCACCCCCCTTCTTAGTGATTTGTTGTATTCCAACAAGATTAATGAGAAAGTGTAAAGATACACCTTTCAAAATAAAAAACAAGACATAATTAAGTCCATTTAATTTAAAAGGGCCCTAAAATTAATCTGAATATGTAAAACATATTACAACACTGAATTAAGGCATCATTAAGCTCATTTTATTATTCATTATTTCCAAATTAAGTGTGAAAAGGCATACTTTTCCTACACTACACATACAATATATAAAGTGGCCTCAAGAATGTCTAACCCATGCAATACACCCATCCTTAGATCCCCTAGGTGCACTATTGAAAAAAAGAAAAATATGGGGTTTTATTTAAATGTGGAGTTCACCAAAATGACAATAAATAACCTTATTTCTCTAATTTCATTCAAGAAATTAGATCCAAACAATGAAGTGACCATCAACCAAAGGGTGAGTCAAATCAAGGTATGAATCAAATTTTTTTTCCTTTATGCAAGGACAGGGGTGGGAGTCAAATAACACTTTGGGGAGAAAGATTAAAACCATCAAACAAACTCCAAAATTCAAGTCATAAAATGAAAATGAAGGAAAGTAATCAAATATGACAGAAATAGTAATCAAAAGGAAAATATGGAAAGGGGAAAACAATGTGTACCTTTCACCAAAAGTCACCTATTGAAGCTCACTAAGGACTCATTCGCCCTATGGCGAATGGGTCCTGGCTAGGGTTCTAAAAAATCAGTTTCTGAGTTATGTTCTCTTGTGTTTGCACTCCTAGATTCTCGATTCTCACTATCAGATAGTTGTAAATAAATTATGTAGAAGAGTGTCTATGATATGACAAATTTTCTTTCAAATTTGACAACTTTGTAACTTTCTTCAATTTTTCTCTTCAAAGGATCTTCAACCTAAAATCTACAATAACACATCAAAGAGAGAAAAATGTTGTTTGTTAGGTGAATGGTGGTTGCCTTGGACAAACCCCATTTTGGTAATTAAAACTTGAAATGAAATTAAACATGAAAGAAGGAATGGTGAATGAACAACTCTATGTAACAACCCACCAAACCTTATTTGAACCTTGGATTGTATATTTTTAATTTGCATGAATTAGCTTCAATGGATGTGGATCTTGATCATGAAACTTGTGTTGAAACAATTTCCTTGAATACTTGAATAGATATTGAGCTCTACATTACCATATTAGCTCAAGCAAAATGCTTGATGCAATAAATCATTGACATGATGAGAAAAATCTTGATTGCTGCAATAATCTTCAATAATCCTCTAAATGCTCTATCAATGCTCTTGTGAAATCTTAGGATGCTTGAATCAAAATTTCTAGGGTGCTTGAAATTCTTAGAATGAAACATAGTTAAACGACATCTTATTTATACATATCTTAATATTAATTCCCGAAATTCAAATATCACAAGTTGACATTGAATTATGGATTTGATATCATTAAAATACCACCAAAAACATATTTTAAAGGGGGGTCCTAGGTCTAAGTGAGGACCCATTTTACCTATGGTGAATGGATCCTAGGACACACATTGTTCAATGTTAAACATTATGTTATGGTATTTATAAATGTCAGGTTTTATCCCTTAGAAATTGCAATTAATTAGGCTTGGATTTGAATTAAAAGGGCCAATTAAGGAAAATTAACCTCAATTAATTAATGAAGACCTAGATTAATGTGAAAGTGTAAAGGTGCACCTTACAACACCAAAAATAAGTCACCATTAAGTCTATTTTATTTAAAAGGGCCCTAAATTGAATGTGAATATGAAAAATATTACAACACTAAATTAAGGCATAATTAAACTCATTTATTTATTAATTATTTCCAAATTAAGTGTGAAAAGAGATACATTTTCCTACACTATATTTTTCCCCCACTTTAGTGAGAGTATGACTCCATGTCAAACTCACACTAAAGTAGACATTCAAGACACTTATGTATATAGCAATGACAGAGATAAACAATTATACAACATTAAAGACCAAGAAGATCAAGCCTCAACTATTTGATCAATGTAAAACACATCTAAGAGTTCAATTTTATTTTGTCACATGCTCACTTTGGGGTAGTGGAACCTCAATTTTTCCACTAGGTGAGTATCCCAATAAAGTGGCTTAGTGATAAAGTCATGCCTCTATGTCGGATTCTCACCATACAATGATAAAGTCATGCCTTTGTGTCAGCTTCTCATTGTACTAACCATAGCATAGCTATCCCTCTGATAACTTCAATAACGTGCCACAAGGTAAGGTTTCATGCTTCATAGGACTTAACAAGCTATGTTATGCTAAGCACCTATGAAAAAGGAAAGGCTCCATAGGAAAGAAAGGTCTTTTATTCTAGGTGGCCTTAAATTTTAGGGTTTTGAGCTTCACAAGGTTAGCAAGTTGTTTTATGCCAAGCACTTATGAACAATAGTGTTCATAAAGTTTTATTGTTCAAAGGGATTTTGCAGTGCATCACATCACCACTAAGAGGAAAATCGTACACTAAGAAATATCGCACTCTTGGAAGACATCAAACCCAATGACACGGGTACCAAGAAAAGGACACATCACAAGAAGCAAGAAAATCACACCATGAAACATGAAAAATGTTAAAAGATATTATCAATGTATGACCCCACTTTAAAGTAGTTTCTAACACCATTTTTGTGAGAAATTTCTTTAAAGTAGCTAATGTTCAATCCTAATACATGAGATCTTACTCAAAAATCCTTGTGCCAAGTCATATGTTTCCAAAATGAAGCTACATCATGAAAAAGGAAGGAGAGGTTGCCCCCAAAAATACATAAGCTTGGATCTATGGATTCAGGGTCAGTATATCTTTGCTACAATGTTATTATAGAACTCAAAAATGTCACTATTCCCAAAATACTCATAGAATTGGAAGAATGACATAAAAAGATTAAAAACAAAGAATTTTTTTTGGCTCAACATGGAAGAGACCTAAATGTCTTAACGCCTTGCCTCATCCTCAAAAGGAAAAAACACAAGACAAGAGAAAAGGTCAAATGTTTACAACATAGAGAAGAATGTAGATGCAAACAAAGGAATGAACATGAAGAGAGATACATCAAATAGAATGGTATAGGGGATCAAATTACACACATGCAATCACATAAAGAAACATGAAAAATAAATCTATGCAAGAGACTAGTAAGGCACTTGCGAGTCAACCTATAGCAAGTCATCTACATCCCTCTCAGTAAGTAAATACGGAATGCAGAAAAATAGCCAAAGGGACAACATCAAGTGCCAAAACTGGGAAAAGGCTATCTAACCCTTTTCCCCCACTAAGTGCAAGACAAGGATGAGTTGAGATAAGTGATGTGAATGAGCTCCTTGCGATAAAGATAGTGATTTGCGATGAATGTTAAACATGTAATAGTGAGGGTACTATGATCCTACAACTATTACATGACAAGTAGCAAAATGTATGTAATTTATATCTAGCTATTTTGTCACAGGAATCACTATCATTAGAATAAAATTCACTGAATATCAATTTTAATGCATGTCACTCATCAATAAGATGACTAAGAATTCTATGATATGCACAATACTTCATGTTGTTTTTAGGTATGCTACTTCGTTAAGGAAGTTAAGGTAGTGGAACAAATTCCTACACTAATCTTGAGAGGAGAATAATGCAAAAAATTTATAGATATTTAACAATTACAAAAACTTAAACAAAAATAAGCACAAATATCATGCATACCACAACACAATGATTTACGTGGGGGAAACCCTTTCAGGAGAAAAAACCCACAACCCAAAAGCTGGCAAATATATTATTCAAAAATCACAAAGATTACAATATACTTGCAAAGCAAGATTTTCACAGGAGTACCACCACTTAGAGATCCAGAGGCAACACAACCACTATCAGACTCTCAGAATACATCGCAATACACAACCATAATTCAATGCCCTCATAAAATAGGGTTTCCTTTTAGGGAAAATCAAGTTAATAAAATATCAACCATCGGATATGAGATATAATGATGAATGGTCCAAATTTATAATAATAAAATATAAATAAAATTTTCCTTTCGGGGGCGTTGCCCCTAGACCCCAATCGGGGGAATGATCTCTCCATACCCCTCATGAGGGGGGGATCCATCCCATGCCTCCCCTATCATCATTGGATGAAAAATACCTTATGTATCAACAACACCTTATTTAATTGCAAGGTTGAGACATATTTTCTCAAAAAATCTCACACATTTCAAACACTTTGCAAGGACAACAAAATGGAGTCATCATCATCTCTCTTAATTGATAGGGGTTGAGAGGCTAATAGTCTTTGAACACCATGTGAACTTCTTTGTGCTCACAAGCTTAGTTAAATAAGTAGCAACACCCATCAAGTATCTACCTTAACGAGCTTCACCCTACCATCTTCGACCATATCTCTAAGAAAATGATATTGTACATCAATGTGCTTGGTCCTGGCATGAAATTTTAGGTTCCTGGCTAGACATATCGCAAGAAATTTTCATTGCACCTTGTTTTATTTCAATATCTAAACATAGTCTCTTAAGACAAATGGCTTCTTTACAAGCATGAGTAGCTACCATATACTCTACTTTAGTCAATATCACCTACCCAGTCTGAATCCACATAACCATTAATATCAAGGGAAATCTCATCTTCAAACATATTACTGTGATAACATAAGGAATAATCTGATTAGACATATATCTGGAAAGAACTCCCACTACTTGGGAAATATCTGGTCTAGTACAAACCATAACATACATCAAACTTCTAACATCACTTTGGTAAGGAACTCTGCTCATATCTTCCATCTTTGATGGAGATGTTGGAAAATCTAAAATAGATAACTTTGTTCCAACTGAAACAGGAACACACAATGGTCTATAATCCTACATATCAAACCTCTTTAAAATTGAATTAACATACTTACTTTAGCCAAGCCATAGCTTTTTTCTCACTCTATCACTTCTAATTTCCATCCCAAGAATTTTTTTAGCTGCACCAAGATCTTTCATTTCAAATTTAGCCACAAGTTGAGCTTTTAGTAATGAAATATTACCTTTCCCTTTACCAATAAACAACATATCATCAACATATAATGAAATAAATAAGAAACCATCACCATCAATTTTAAAATAAATACAATGATATGATTTAGAATGCTCAAATCCCAAACTCAACACATATGTATCAAATTTTTGGTACCACATTCTAGGACTCTAATTTAGACCATACAAAGATTTCTTCAATTTTCAAACCAATTTACTTTTATCTTTCACCATGTAGTGCTTTGGCTGTCATATAAATATCCTCCTCCAAGTCACCATGAAGGAAAGCAGTTTTCAGATCCATTTGTTCAACCTCTAAATCATAAGCAACAACAATACAAAGCAAAAATCTAATGGATGTCATTTTTACAACAAGAGAAAATATCTCACCATAATCAACACCCTCAACTTGAGAATAACCTTTTGCAACTAACCTCACTTTGTAATTCTTAATACATCCATTTGAACCAATATTTTTCTTGAATACCCAATTGCAACCAATAAATTTTCTCCCTTTTAGGCCGCAATGGTACAAGATGCGATATATCATTCTTTTTCAAAGCCACCATTTCTTCATCCATAGCAATCTTCTAGGATTCTGCATCATTCATACCTAATGCCTCTTCTACTAATTTGGGTTCATCCATGTTAGTATTCAAAGAAAAAATACATCTCCAATCATCAGGTGAATACCTTTCAGGTGGTTGTCTATGCCTTGTAGACCTACGAAAAAGCTGAGTTGGAGGTTCTTCCTCCTCTTCTAAAGATTTAGAGCTAGATGAGCTCTCCTCAACTTCTTTTCTATGTATGGGCCTTGATTCAAATTTCTTAGGTGTAGAAGGAAATTGAATCACATCTTCCTATTTATTTTGTTTTGGCTGCAATGTAATAGAAGAAGGATTAGTTTCTCTAAAATTAACACTTCTACTATGTATTACCTTTTGTGCAACAGGATCCCAAAGCTTGTATCCTTTCACACCATAACTATATCCAATGAAGATACATTTCAAAGCCTTGTTTACAACTTTTTTTGCTTCTCCTTTGGCACATGTGCATATTCCTTGCAACCAAAAAATATAATATGTCTTGAAGGCTTACGATTTGACCATGCCTCTATAGGTGTCTTATCAAAAAGAGCTGATGTAGGAGACCTGTTAATTAGGTAACAAGTAGTGGTAATAACTTTAGCCCAAAACATTTTTTCTAGACCAACACCATTCAACATGCTCCTAGCCTTCTCCATCAGTGTCTTGTTCATTCTTTCTAAAAATCCATTATGTTGTGGAGAATACAAAGTTATCTTTTATTTATGAATACCACAATCTTTACAAAATCTATCAAAATAATTAAAGAAAAATTCACTGCCATTATCAGTCCTCAAACATTTTATTTTCTTTCTAGTCTGCAACTCAACCATTGATTTAAATTCTTTAAATAGACTGAAAAACTTTAGATTTACTATTTAGAAAATATACCCATGTCCTGCTGTAATCATCAATAAATGAAAAATGATATGTGGATTTACCAATCGAAGGAACATCTATAGGACCAAACACATCAGAATGAATAAGATCCAAGACACCACAAGATTTATGAGAACTTGAGTAAAACTAAACATGGTTTTGTTTTCTATAAGTGCAATGCTCACCGAAATCAAATTCAAGATTATAATAAAGTAGACCTTCAACAAGATTTTTATTTTTCAAGATCATTAGACCCTTTTCTCCAATGGGGTTGAGTCTCTAGTGCTATAACATAGTTTTCTCTATAGGTAACTTTGATTAAGAAGAAAGAGCACCCTTGGGTACCTAAGAGCCATGATCATCTATTGAAGGTGAAACCCTCACTTCTTCCACATAATTGCTTTAGTAGAAATACTATTGCACTCAATAGTACATGCATCAAGCTTATACAATGTGCCATATTTGACACCTCTAGCAATTACCATAGCACCTCTAACCATCTTGTATCTTGCATCAAAAAATACTACTTGCACACTCACATCTATTAGTTTTCTCACAAATAAAAGGTTTTATGCTAATCTAGGGATATGAAACACACCATTAATACTTTTTATTCTACCATCAGGAAACCTGATTTTAATTTTACCACAGCCAACAATGTCTAAATGTGAATCATCACCCATAAACACCTTACCTCCATCAAATTATTCATATTCAAAAAACCAATCTCTATTAAAGGTCATATGGAAAGATGAACCTAAATCAATTAACCATGCATCATTACTTGCACAAGCTTCCAAAGTTGCAATGAATGCATCACCATCTTCCTTCTCAAACTTAGAATCAGAATCAAATTTCTTCATTTTCTTCTTTTCTTCTTTGCATTCCTTACAAACATGTACAAGCTTACTGCAATTCCAAAAAATAACTTTGGAATTTCCAAGAGATTTAGATCTCCCCTTGGATTTGGATTTTTCACGCTTCTCATTCTTCTTTCCTTTTCCCTTAGGTCTTCCATGAACACTTAGGGCCTCCTTGGCACTAATGGATACCTTCCTCCTCATCTCTTCCTAAAGTAAAGAACCCACCACATCTTTAGTCTTTAATAGAATAGAAGTACTCTCAATAGACATAACAAGAGATTTCCACAAATAAAAAAAAGAACAAAGTAGGATCTGACATTTCTCTTCCTCATCCATTTTGACAACAACTAATGCCAATTGAGCCACCAACATATTGAATGCTTCTAGGTGGTCTATTATTCATCCACACTCTTCCTTTCTTAAGGAATACAATTTCTTCCCCAACAAAATCTTGTTCACTAAATATTTGGATTGATACATCTCACCAAGCTTCTTCCATAGTTTTTGTGTAGAGGTCTCTTCATGGACATTGATTAAAATAGAGTCTGCCAAGCACAATCTAATTAGACCCTTGGATTTGTGGTTCATAACATCATACTGAGTAGCCTGAGTAGGATTTTTAGGCCTTGAAACATTCTCATTGACAACATCCCACAAATCTCGATCTATCAACAAATCCACCACTCTCCATCTTCCACATTTCAAAATTATTTACAAAAAAATTATCCACCTCTATTCTCCCTGATGAACTTGCCATCTAAACATTCTTGCAACAAGATCACAAAGTATCTTTTGCACAAGCTCCCACTCAAATATGGATTAATTCAAAAGACCTAACAACCCACAACTATAACCAAAGGTGATCAAGCTTTGATACCACTTGTAAGGAAGCTAAGGTAGTGGAAAAACTTCCTACACTAATCTTGAGAGGAGAATAATGAATTTTTTTTATAGATCTTTAACAGTTACAAAAACTTAAACAAAAATAAACAAAAATATCATGCATACCACAACACAATGATTTACATAGGGAAAACCCTTTTGGGAGAAAATGAAATGTTCTACCCTAAATGTGAATGTAATTTTTTTTTATTCATCAACTAATATTTCAAGGCATTTCGTCAAATAGTTTCAATTCCATAATTATTGAAGTTAACTTTAATATGATTTTCAATAGATTATTACAATATAGAAATAATAGAGATTACATTCACTCATAGTATGTTGGATATTTGCAGGCAATATTGAAACTCCAAAATTTTAAAGCTCGATCCCTTGAACACTCTAAACCTTCACTTATAGCTCGATTCCTCCTTTGTTAAACAACATATTGTTTATAACTTCTCACAACATAAATGAATTACATAGGTTGTAGATGATATGTTGTCACCCGAGAATTACAACTAATTCAAATATCATCTTGAGTCATTTAAGACTAAACACCCGACTCTCTTGAAATAATGATATTGCTATCAGGATTCAACCGTGTAGTTTCGAGTCAAACTCATTGACCCATGTTTCATGAGTAGTAGTTCACCGGAACCCATCTCTCATGATATCGAATGGTCCACTTAGCACTCATTGCATCTAGGTGATGCTCACAGAGGTGAAGCACTGGTCCGTCCCGGGAGGTCACCCATCCCGGTACTGCTCCAGCTTCTTGGTTGCCACATCACCAATAGGGGGTCCCACTTTTCTGTAGAGTTATAAAATAGACAACTCTAAAAAAATTGTGACCTCCTTAGAATAGGTTCGATGCACATATATTAATGTTTTGAGGCAAATTGTCTCTTCATATACTTCGTCTATTATTTAACTCCATCTATCTTATCTTTCCCACATCCCCTACAATAGTTTTCCATGATACCCAATTCTAAAAGCAATAGTCTTCTTGAGATGCCCAATAATTCCCAAAGTTTATGACACTACTTCATATAGTGTCATTTTCCCACTTTTTTCCAATTTCCTCTGAGTCATCCCACACCTCCGGTCAGACTCAATGGATGCATTTTAGCTTATCGACCCCCTTGAATAAAATATGATAGTCTATAATATCCATAGGGATGGAAAGAGTTTCCTCAACCACATATCACCAATGATGTAATACATTGAGGGTGCAATGAAACTCATCTTAGAAACATGAATACCTCTAGAAGTCACTCGACAAGAACATATATTAGACACATTAATATATAAATCTCCTCTTTAGATTTACTATTAGGTCTAGATGACATATTATGAATCACTTTAATTCATCACAAGACAAGCATTAATAAATTAAACTCTACACTATGATGCCTTAACATAAAAATTCAATCAATTCTACCTCAAATCAATGCCTCTAAATACCATTAGATGAACAACATCTTATTGGAATATCAACACAACATAAAAATTTGAATATGGATGACAAGTTGCATAGGTAATGGTAATCTTGAAGCAACTCGATTCTTCATATCCTCATGGGAAAGAAAACATTATTTGATTCCCTAATTAATTACTTGATAAATAAAATCCTCAATTATAAGATTTTAATCCCCTCTTCTCCTGCAAGAATTTTGTAGCTAAAGGAAACTACATGTCATGGAAAATATTGAATTCAACCTAGCAAGATATAATCAAATTAAATATTTTGGTTTTCTCTTCAAATATATTCGACACCATAATAATGTTAATCATCTCCTCTAAAAATATAATGACCTCAAACTACATGACTGGAATTAAAAAGATATCAAATTCAAACTAGTAATAAGCAAAATTCTTTCCCTCAGAAAATTGTCTTTGTAAGAGACTATACAAAATTCTAAACATGAACCATTAATATTAACTGCAAAACCAGGGTAATTTCACTAGTGAAGATTTGGGTTTCCATCTAATTCTTGAACCTGAATATTTCTATCCTCAAGTTACGAAAAGGAGCCAAGCTCTCCAAACTACAATGAACCATACCTCTGAAACAAACTCTCCTCCATTCTTTTTATTCTACATGTCCTATCTTTTGGCTTTTTGTTTGCCTCCCTGACTGTTCAACTTCCTTTTCTCTTTAAATTTTCAAAATATTACTTAATTTTGATTTTTCATTTAATAATTCACCTAAATATAATATTATTTAATTAATAATATTTCCTTTTGGATTAACATTTGGAGGGAAATATTAAATAATTAAAATAATATTATATTTATCTATGTAATCAAAATCAAGATATTACAATTCCTCTCATCCCAAAGAATAAGCATCTGCAAGTCTAACTAAATATCAGGATCCTAAATTAGTCTTATGAATTGTTTATCAAGTTTTTTTTGCACTAATCTGATTAAAACCATCGACTCATCATGCACACTTTGTGCTCCAATCTCTAGCAACCCCCAAAGGAAAATATCAACGTCTCATACTGAGATACCCACGTGAACTAAAATCAACATGATGAAACATTTCCAACCAAAGCACCTCTATGGAATCCTTATATCTAAAATTCCACTATCTAACTCAATGCTTCCATCAGTATCATCCTATATCTTATGCAAATATTTATCCAATTCAAGATGTTCCACATTATAATCAGCTCCAAATAGTGTATGAGGTTCATACCAAGGCACTAGACTATTGTTAACACTCGTAAAATTGACATATTCTTCATCATTTTCAATGATATCATAAATTTCATGCATACCTTTATCCAACATTGAAAGCTCCTCAATAATTGTTGATTCATGAAGTGTATCAAGCTGAAAAATATCTTCATCATTCCTTATATCTGCTATGTCATGGCTGCAATCTGTACCTATGTGTAGAGATTGATCCTCAAAATTCAATAATTCAGTTTCTTGGTCATCAACCTTATCACCAAAATTAGAAATTGATTCATCCTCAAACATAAAAAGTGGATTATAATTAAAAATTAAATTTGCATCCCACTCAAAAAGAGGATTATTGGTGAACTAAAAAGAGTTCATATTCACTTGACCCACTTGATCATCTTGCTGTTCCAAATATGTACTTGTCAACTCAGAAGGTTGCTCTATGTCAATATCAATATAAGGCCCATAAAACTCATCTAGTACTTGCTGATTTTTTCGAACACCATTCCCAATTTCTTGCTCCTTAATTTGATTTGCAATAGCTAACTGAAATTTTACTTCTTGAAGAGTTTCTTGAATACTCTCCAAGATCACCTTTGTAGATGTAAGCTCAAAGGTGAGCTTATCTAATTCTTTTTCCCTTTCTTTTGATGCCACCAAACTATTTTCTACAAGCTAGTCTTTCAAGTCTTGCAATGCAAGAGGTCTTTGATAGAGTTCATTAAGATGACTTGGGCTGCCACACACTACCTTTTCTGATTTTCTTTCGTTTGAATGCACCATCTAATCATTAAATTCAATTGTCCCATTAGTTGATGTCTTGCAACTTTCATGTAAGAATGATGGGGCAACATTATAAAATAACTTAGTATCATCAAAAATATTTGTCTCCTTCCCATATGCCTTATCAAATTCAATCTCTATATCACCAACATAAAGTCTTTTACATACCTCACTTGTTGAAGCAACTTGTTGGTCCTTTTCTTCAATGTCCATGACATTACCTTGCTAGAAGAAAACATTGTGAAAATCATTTACATCCTCATTTTCTGATTCGATGAGCTTCATATTAGCAGATCACTCATTCTTAAAGTTGTCATGAAGATCAATGTACCCCATTTTCACTGATGGAAATACTAGAAGAACTATCTCCATTCCCAATCTTTGTGACCTCAAAAACATCAAGAACATTTTCAGCCACTTGTATCTCTTTTCCAGCCTCTTCTTCTTTCATTATTGCTTTTTCTTCTTCATAACTATTCACCTTTTTATCCAGGCATTGGTGGTTAGGCTCTTAAATTTCTCTACATGTGAAACAATGATTTTTTCTTTTGAGCTCATTCTTGCTGATTTCTTTTTCCCGTAATGAAATATTCTCTTCCTTTAGTCGTTGTTCTCTCCTCATCTCCAAATTTACCAATAGTGGTTACATGCATGACAAGGTGGTCATTCTGATTACAAAATCTACCACCCCTATGTGGTCTATGCTTCCTCCTAAGATTGCTATAGTCATGAAAAAATATTTCACTCCAAAAATCAACACTTGATTCTTTCCAATCTTGTAAAATTTGTTCCTTGAATTCCTATACTGTCATAACTCTAGAATTTTGATTTGAACCCCTGTAGTCTATGAAATCATTACCATTTCTATAATTTATTTCTTTCCCTTTGTTCCCATCAACACATTGGGTCATTAAACTACCAATTGAGCAATGTTTCGTTGTAATTCCCTCTAACCTCTAGCAAATTCATTTAAAATCTCTCTTGTGTTTTGTTTACTGTTTCTATTTTCCATGCTTCAGAATGAAGCTCAACTTTGAATAAACCCAAAAAACTACAAAAAAAAAAATTGAGCTCTAATTGAATGCTAGGAACAAATGAACTAAACTAAAATTTATTTAAGAATCAACAGGATGGCAGGAAGACCTAGGCTCTGATACCAATGAAATTTTCTACCCCAAATGAGATTATAATTTTTTTTATTCATCAACTAATCTTTCCAGGCATTTCATCAATCAGTTTCAATTCCCCAAGTATTGAACTTAACTTCAATATGATTTTCAATAGATTGTTACTATCTAGAAATAACAGAGATTACATTTTCTCACATTATGTTGGATATTTGCAGGTAATATTGAAACTCCACAATTTTACTATTAAATGATAAATCCTAATTTTTTGCTTACAAAGTTAAATAGATTGATGCTTTCTTGAAATAACTGGAGCTTTGCTAACCTGATATTAAATATTGAAGAATTCCATTGAATAGTCTAAACCTTCACTTATAGCTCGATTCCTCCTCTGTTAAACAACATCCAGTTTATAACTTCTCACAACATATATGAATTACATAGGTTGTAGATGATACATTGTCACCTAGTAATTGCAAGAACTCTAATTCAAATGCCATCTTGAGTCATTTAAGACTAAGCACCCGACTCTCTTGAAATTCCTGATAAATTCCATTATGTATGACTTGCAGTTGCTCTATATGCTAACCAAGGTGGTGAACTTCTTGGTCACCACGTCACCAATAGGGGGTCTCTCTTTTTTGGAGAGTTATAAAATAGACGGCTCTGAAAAAATTGTTACCTTCTTAGAATAGGTTTTTATGCACATATATTAATGTTTTGAAGTATATTTTCTCTTCATATACTTTGTCTATTATTTAACTCCATATATCTTGTCTTTACCACATCTCCTACAAGAGTTTGCCATGACGCCCAATTCTACAAGCAAGTCTTCTTGAGATGCCTAATAATTCCTAGAGTTTGTGAAGCTACTTCACATAGTGTCATTTTTTACACTTTTTTGTAGTTTCCTCTGAGTCATCCCACACCTCCCGTTAGAATCAATCGATGTATTTTAGCTTATCACCCCCCTTGAATAAAATACGACATTTTATAATATCCATAGGGATGACACAATTTTCCTCAACCGTATATCACCAACAATGGAATATATTGAGGGTACACTGAAACTCGTCTTAGAAACACGACTACCTCCAGAACTCGCCTGACAATAAAATATATTGGATGCATTAATATCTAAATCTCCTATTTATCTTTATTGTCAGGTCTCAATGGCATATCATGAATCACTTTAATTCATCACAGACCAAGGATTAATAAATTCAACTCAACACCATGATGCCTTAACATAAAAATCTGATCAATTCCACCTCAATTTAATGCCTCTAAATACCATTAGATGACCAACATCTTCTTGGAATATCAACAGAACATCAAAATTTGAATATCGACAAGTTGCATAGGTAGTGGAAATCTTGTAGCAACTCGATTCTTCATATCCTCACACCAAAGCAAGCATTCTTTGATTGCCTGATTAATTACTTGTTAAATAGAATCCTCAATTATAAGATTATAATCCCCTCTTCTTCTACAATATTTTTGTGGCTAAAGGAAATTACATGTCATGACAACTCTTGAATTCGACCTAGCAAGATATAATCAATTTAAATATTCTGGTTTTCTCTTCAATTATATTTGACACCATAATAATGTTAATCATCTCCTCTAAATAAATATTGGCCTTAAACTGCACAACTAGAATTCAAAAGATATTAAATTCAGACTAGCAACAAGCATATATTCTTTCCCTCAGAAATTTGGCTTTACAAGAGACTACAAAATTCTAAACTGGAACCTTTAATATCAACTATGAAATAGGGGTGATTCCACTAGTGAAGAATTGGGTTTCCATCCAATTCTTGAGCTTGAAAAATTTCCAACCTCAAGTTACGAAAAAGAGCCAAGCTCTCCAAACTACAAACAACCATACCTCTGAAATAAATCTCCTCCATTCTTTTTATTCTCCATGCCCTATCTTTTAGCTTTTTGTTTGCCTCCTTTTCTCTTTAAATTTTCAAAATGTGACTTAATTTTGATTATGTATTTAATAAGTCACCTAAATATAATATTATTTAATTAATAATATTTCCTTTTGGATTAACATTTGGAGACAAATATTAAATAATTAAAATAATATTATATTTCTCTATGTAATCAAAATTGGGACATTATAGAAAAACCCCACATTCCAAAAGTCACCCAATATATTATTCAAAAATCACAAAGATTACAATATACTTGTAGAGAAAGCTTCTCACAGGAGTACCACCACTTAGAGGTCTAGAGACAACACAACCACTATTGGACTCTTAGAATACATCACAATATACACAGTTGTAATACAATTCCCTCATAAAATAGGGTTTCCTTCTAGGGAAAATCAAGCTAATAAAATATTATTCGTTCGATATGAGATATAATGATGAACGTTCTATATTTACAATAATAAAATATAAACAAGATTTTCCTTTTGGGAGTGCTACCTCCGAACCCTCAGTAGGGCACACTACCCTAAACCCCAACTGGGGGATGATCCCCACCACACCCCCCCTGTCGTCATTGACTAAACAATACCTTATGTATCAACAGTACCTCATGCAATTGCAAGGTTGAGACACATTTTCTCAACAACTTCTACAAGGTGGAAATTTAATCCTTAAGGAGGTGTTCCATCTTTCGTTCAATTTTTGTTTTAGTATGTAGGAATGACAATTTATTGAGTTTTTAAGGTTTTTATTTCTTGCTTGATTCACCAATTTTTTGAGATAGAATTTGAGGAGGAGGACCTAAGATTCCCTTATCATCATTATGAGACATTGGTTGTTCCTTAGGAAGGAGGACACTTATGTCAGGAGGAGGATCTTGATATCCTAATCCTTTGGTTTCTTTTATAGGAATTCGCTCTAAAATTTTATGAATTTCATGCTCATTAGTTATGTCACATCCTTGGTTGGTTAACATATTAAAACCTTTGTCATAAGTCTCTTCTAGGTTGATGGTTGTGTTGGTCACTTTGTTAACATAAGATGGTTGTGCATTTTCTTGGTTGGAGAGTCTATGTTCACTCATTGTTGGAATTTTAGGCTTTGTTTGTGACCCAACTTTAAGATGTAAAAGACCAAACATATTGAGTTGTGTTGGTTATTTCATGGAAGGATAAAAGGATGCATTATTATCAAGATTGTTAAGGTAATAATTTATGAACTCATGCATAGTAGCATCATCTTCTCCAATGATGTCAACTTCATGAGGACACTCATTAAGAGTTGATTGAGCATGGTTACGGTCAACTGCATTAGGATCATTTTTAAAAACACAACTTGAAACATCAATGATTTGTTAGGATCTATGATAATTGCTTAGTGAATGTTAATTTTATGTAAACAAGTAATTGAATGTCTTAAGATTAATTTCAAATGATTTTAAAAAGACATTAATATGATTAAAATAATGGAAATAGGAAATCATAAAAATAAGAGAAGGCAAGAGACAACAGATTGATAATGGAGTTTGTCAAATGGCTATGTCTTTGGGCCACTCTCCAACAGAGTGATAGATCCTTGATTATGATCCAAATGTAGTTTACAAGGAAATTTAGTTTGTTACAAGCCTCCACAAGCCTCCTTAGTCAATAATGAAAATTGGAAAATCCCTCTCCTAGTACAAAATAACTTGGCTTAAAGCCTCTACATGTACGAAGTTGAACAATTTCATTAACAAGCTCCAAATTTCCTCACCATTTTCCTCACAAGCCAAAAATCCCCCCTTTAAATACCATTTCATAAGCTATATGGGGGTTAACAACTATATTTCCCCATATTCCCCATATCTCCTAAACTAGGCTTTAAAATACCATACAAATATTATAAACCCCTTAAAAATTCTTTAAAGCCCTTACAAATATTTTAAAATTAGGCTATTAAAAAAATATTTTATAATTTATATATAGGGGGGTCTGGTTTAACCCAAGCTCTCCTTTCACTACATACCATCCTTTATCTTTAATAAATAAACTTTTCCCCACTTTTACATTGCGAAGAATTTGCAAGTGCAATGGTAGAGGTGGAGATTAAGGGGGGGACGTTGACGGTTCAAACCATCGACTCCCCCCCCAACTTGGCATTCTTATTCTATAAATAAAAACTATGCCCTTATATATAGTGTGGATATTATGGCACAATGGTAGGTGTGGAATATGGAAGATAGGAGGTTGGGGGTTTGAATCCCCCAACCTAAATTTTGCATCAACAAAATCAAAACACATTCGATCAGAGGAGTCCACATAGGTGCCACATGGCACTTTCTCATTTTCCCACCTACTGATACATGTTAGTTTTTTATTAGACCAAGTCAATGCTTGAGCCATGTCAATGACTATGCCATGTCCTCAGATTGCCAACTATGCTGCCACATCACCTAGTCCTCCCATGTCAACATGCTCACATCAACATGGTCTACCTTTTTATTACACAACTTTGGTTGGCCATATCTTCTACGTACGAGCTTTGTTTGGTGCAATTCAAGCAATGTTGGATTCATGTTGATGAGCTCTTTGATGTGATGTGGTTTTCTTAGACTTTTGGAATTTGTTGATGTCAGCATTGTACCACCTGGTCAACCCACTTGCAAAAAATTGACTGGTCATAACTTTAACATACAACCTCCTTTCAACATGATTAAAGTTGTGTTAGGGTCGTATCGATGAGCTCTTTGACATGGTGCCAATTCTTGGATCATCTAGAATAGTGAAAATATCCACCCGGACCAGTCCTTCCCACTGGAGAGCTTTTGGACCTCTAAAATCTTGATTAAACAGTAAGTGGGTGTATAAATCCCTCACTTTTCCAACCTCCATCCACTTTCCTTTGCTAAGATTCATCCCTTTCAGTCCCACTCAGAGGCACTCAATGACTACTCTTCATGAAGTTCTGACATTCCTATCTAAGATGAAATCTTCTTGCAACTCGTTCATGTACTCAAGTGATAAATCATCAATAGAAGGAACTTGAATATTAGCCTCCTCAACCGGTATTATCAAAGGCTCATATACAACTTCAAATTCTCTACATTAATGACTAAGTAGATGTGCATATAAGGAGGTATACTTAGGAAAAAGGCATTGGTACCAATATTTTCTAAGATATCAAAGGGACCATACCTTATTGACTTGAGCTTCTTACCTTCACCTTTCATTCTTTATTTATTGATGTGTAAACAAACTCCATCACCAACCTGAAATTAATGATCAACATGATGCTTATCATGCCAGGCTTTGTACTTTGCTTGGCTCTTCTCCAGCTATGCTTCAATTTCCTAGTGGATTGCTTGGATCTTCTGGATGAAATTCAAGGTTTTTTCTGTATCATGATGTCCATCTTTAAATCTTCCTTTCCAAAATCAAAATCCATAGGTGTCCTTGGAAAATATCTAAAAAAAGTCTCAAAAGGAGATATTTGAGTAGAAGAGTGTGTTGCATGGTCGTAAGCATGTTGTACATGATGTAGACTTTCATCCCACAATGTAGGATGCTTACTACAGTAACCTCTTAGAAGATGCACAACTATCTTGCTCACTACCTTTGTTTGTCCATCAATTTGTAGATGAAAATTTTTACTCTTCATCAATCTAGTGTCCATGAGTTCCCACAATGCTGGCCAAAATTCCCACAAGAATCAAGAATCTCAATCCATTACAATAGAAGTAGGAAGCTCAAAATGAACCCATATGAATTAAAAGTACAAATGTGTTGTCAGTTCAATCATGACCCATTTTTTACAAGGCATTAGAATACATATTTTGTTGAACCTATCCACTACCACAAAAAAATAATCATGTCCCTTCCTAGACATGGGTAGTCCCTCGAAAAAGTCCATGGAAATAATTTACCATGGACGGGATGGTATAGGAAGAGGTGTGTACAAACCTACTTTCCTATTACTAGGTTTACTTGTTGCACACATTACACATCCTCTAATGTACTTGGATAGAGTTTCTTGCATATGAGGCCCATAACAATATTTATGCAGTTGCGAAATTGTTTTGCTTACCCCAAAGTGTCCAAAAATCAATGATGTATGTGCTTCTCTAATTACTTGAGCTCATTCATCTTGTGGAATACATAACTTCCCTAAATGATATAGTAATTTTTCTTGCACATAGTAGTCTATCTCTTCTACATGTTTTCATTGAATTAATGCTACATAAATATCCTTAAAGTATTTTTCCTTAGCATATTGTTCTTGATAAATTTCATGTGCCATTGGTCTACTTTGAATAATAATTGTAGCATTTGTTATAGGAGGCCTAGACAACATATCTTCTACTTTATTCTGAACCCCTTTCTTATATTTTATAGGCAAATAAAATTGTTGTAGAAAACCTATGCTTTGTTGCAATTTAGATTGTGAGTGAAAATATTGAAGTGGTTGATGATTTGTGTGTATTATAATTTCCTTACCCATTAGATAATATTTCCACTTCTTTACACTTTGAACTAATTCTTATAGTTCTTTATCATATGTAGGATAGTTACTTATCATAATTGTGAAATTTTTAGAGTGAAAGCATATAGATTTACCTCCTTGCACGAGTACTGCTCCCATGGAAACCCACTAGAATTTGTCTCAATTTTGAATGTTTGTTGTAGATCCAATAGATCTAGAATTGGGGTAGTGATAATATTTTCCTTTAAAGTATCAAAGGCCTTTTGCTACAGATCTCCCCACTAGAAATACCTCTTCACACTTGTCAGTGCATGCAATGGAGATGTGTTGTGTGATCTCACAACATAGCCCAAGACTAAAAATACTTGGGAACCCAAGTGAAAAATGTAACTCCTATGGAAAAGAGCTAAAAAATTGGAAGATCATTGTCCGAAAGTGTTTGGAAAATAAATCTTTGATAAAAGAAATACTTCGTATGGTAAGTGTTTCGTGCACCGAGTACTAGGTACCGAAAACACAAACAGGTGAAAGGTAATGTGAAGTTTAAGTGAATGAATCTGGTCTGGTAAGATGAAGTCCGGTAAGATGGAGTCCAGTAAGATGGAGTTCTAGTATAACCGAAGTCTGGGAAAGTAAGTGGGTAAAGCTAAATGTTGGAAATCGGGTACCAAGTTGTAACATGGAATGAAATGTTAAATAATTTTTTAATTTCTATAATGATCTCAGTGATCTGGTATATATACAAGGATTTATGATATGCTTTTTTGAAAGTGATTTTTATGGAATTTTTCTTTGTACTAACATTTTGAATAATGGTTTTATTTACATGAGATGCTATGATATATTTGTTTTAAAAGGGATTTAATATTTAGAATTTTGTGATTGTAGGAGATATTGATTGTGATGCAAAGCTCAGGTATGGACGATCAAGAAAATTTGAATCACATATAGAGTTATATTTAGATTAGGTAGATGTTTTGGCGAATGATGAGAGGGCTTTAAATCTATTGGAATGCTCGAGATCCCGATATTTCACATACTTAGTCCAATAGATAACACCCACTTCCAAGGAAGTTCATCCCAAGAATAGAAGACCTGATGTAAATCAAAAGGCATAGGAACAATATGAAAATCCCATCATTTTTGAGTGTATGGGAAGATCCTACATACTATCATGATTCAAGTTATTTTCCTGGTGATAATAACAGAGTAGAACCCGAAGAGCTTCAACAAGTAATTGGAGTTGACTTCCATTCACTTCAATTGCTATTCTCTTATTGGTCACAATATTCCACATGCCTTAATGAGATTGGTCCCTTAGATTTCCTCTCATGTAGATGTATTATTCTATGTAAGCCTTATGTTCTATAAAAGGCTAGAGGATTCTTTATTTTCATTTCAAGTTTGGAATTTGTGGATGTCGAAGGAGCAAACACCTCTTTTAAGTTTTGTTCTTTTTTCCTTTTTTCTGAACCATTCAAGTGTAAAAATTTGTATGCATGTATAAATTAATTGATATCATAGCTTTATGGATAACTACCTATCTAAGTATCTTTTGTAGCTAGTTTTGTAATTTTGGCTGAACAAGACTGTATGTTGTGTTGTTTAAGGGTGCATACAAAACCTATTCAGTGTCCATAAACAAAACCCCCTCTTTAAAAGCTTGCACCATTTTGTACGTAGTTGTGAAGAAATCTGGTGAAATACAAAGTGGTTTGCTTTGTCTCGATTAATTCTTTGGGGCATCCATGAAGAATAACTAGGAGAACTTTTATTTTTCATATTTTTTTAATAATTTGTTTTAGAATAGATGTTTAATAATTTTGAAAATATTCCAAAAAATATAAGTGCATGGAAATAATTTTGTTGAAAATATTTTATTTTCCATGAAATTGTTGAATGCTTTTAAATGGTAAATCTACTTAAGTGATAGCAAATAATTGGTGATGATTCATGAAATATTATGTCAAATCTTTTGGTTTCATGATGTTAAGGTTTATCATTTCAATTAAGAATGTCAATATAGAAATGTTCAAAGAAATAACATAGAAATATATACATATCTATGTGTGTACGAACTCAAAAACAGGTCCCTATGAGATTAACAACAATTATCATGTCATTACCTAAGAGCGACCCTAGCGCAACCATGACCTGGTTATCGAAGACTTGGGATAGAATGAAAGTCAATATTTTCTCTATAAATGCAAAATTTTCCCTTAGGTTGTCTTTGTTCCATATCTTTCAAGAAGGATAGGCTCTTCGCGGTGTTATCTATGTAGATTTTATTTGATCTATTTACTATGAGTAAAACCATTGTCAACAAGATGCTACATAAGATAAGTTAGTTATGAACTTTCTCCAATATTATACTACACCTAGAAAATTTCTAACCTTTGTAATTGTACTTGGCTTAGGCCAGTTTACAATGACTTCAACCTTTGTAGGATCCACTTTCAAGTGACCTCCTCCTACAATATAGCCTAAGTACACTAGTGATGTCTTTGCAAATTCACATTTTGAGATCTTTACATACTATTTTTTTTTCTCAATACATCCAGTACTTTCTTTACATGCTCTACATGTTCTTCACAAGTTCAACTAAATACAAGTATATCATCCAAATAAACTATGATAAACTCATATATGAATGGATGAAATACATCACTCATGACTCTCATAAAGGTAGATGGTGCATTACAAAGCCTAAGGAGCATGACCAACCACTCATACAGTCCCTGTTTTGTCTTAAACATAGTTTTCCATATATTATTATTTGCAATTCTTATTTGATGATATCCACTATGCAAGTCCAACTTAGTAAATAAACTACATGTTTCAATTGATGAAGTAAATCATCTATTCAGGGAAGAGGATACCCATTCTTTACCATTATCTTCTTCAAGGCTCTATAGTCGATACACATTCTCCATGACCCATCCTTCTTTGGTACCAACACAATTATAGAACCACAAGGAGAGGTACTTGGATGAATAACTGCTTTCTCAACCAACTCCTAAACTTGCTTCTTGATTTCCTCATTTTTCATAACTAATAAATGATGCATGCCAATGTTTGGAAGAGGCACATCCTTTTGTAATTGGATTTCATGCTATATCTCTCTTTGGTGGAAATCCACTAGGCTCCTAAAATTAATCATCATAGGAAGAAACTACTTTGACTAATTCAACTTTTTTCTTTGGATCACACCCTTTGAATGCCTCAAATTTATAATCTTCTTTGGCTTTTACAATCTTCAATACAAAGTTCTTACTAGGATTGCAAACCTCTTCCTTTTTCCAATGTTTACTAATGTTAGATTAGTCTTTATCTTATGTGTCTATACAATGAATTCTTTACCATCGTTAAAAAGGTGATATTTGTTTTCTCCCCTATAAAAGATTGCTTTTTAGTCATAAATATAGGCACAAGGCCACAAATATCTAAAGGAACCACACCAACTTCTACCTCATCTATAAAGTTTGTAGTGATAACAAATATTAACTTACATTGTTTTGTTACCTATAAATGTGCATCATTGCAAACCCATCCAAGTGGATATGGTTTAGGATGAGGTGTTGTATCCAAGTTGAGTTTCTTTACAACTTCTTCAGATATTAAATTTACTTAAGATCCCATATCAAACAAAGTATCAACCTTAGTATGATTTGTTACAACTCGAATATGAAATAAATCATTTTGATGCCTATCAATCTTTGGTGGAGAAGATTCTTTACTTGCATTTGAAAAAATTGTATTAGCAGAAAGAGATATACCTTTTCCTTTACTTTGGATCTTGGTAGCAACAATCTTTGTTCATCCTCGGAGTCAAATCCAAGATCCTATTACACTACATCAGTGGTCTTTTGTTTTCCTTTGTTTCCTTCATACTTCTTTGGCCTTAGTTTTGGATGCAGCTTCCAACACTTTGAATCATCATGCTCCTCCTTGCAATGAGAGCATGTGGAAATATCACCCTCCTTCTTGATGGTAGCTATCTTTTCCCCCTTTCCTTTGTCCTTGGGTTTACCTTTAGGCTTTGATGGTTTCTTGATAGAATTGTCATTGAAACTACTCTTACCTCTCAACTTCAAATGTGTGTCTTCTACACATACTTCATCTAGATTACTAGGATTTAAAACCAAAATGGTATGCCTTAAGTAAGAGTGAAGACCACCTATATACTTGAGCAATGTTTCCTAGGTGTATAATGGGACTGTATAAGAGAGAATTTACACCCTAAGTGAAATTCCCCTTTTTACCTTATTAAACTTTAGAAAACCTAAGTTGAAGGTTTAATTTACTTAAGCCTGTAGATGGCAGTCCACTTGGCACCTATTTTGTGTGTCGGTGGAGGCATTTCTATTGAGGATTCCCACGCAGTGCGTAGATGTCCATGTGGTGCACTTACATCCTTGACAGATTCATATGGCTGAGCTAGCAGAAGCGTTACTCTTCCCATTGGTAGCAAAGTTGTAACACCTCCTTCGACCGCCCAACCCAAATATGGTTGTTTATTTTCCCATTCCTTCATATTCAATCCTTTGGACTTGCTTTAGAGGTTGGAAAAAGGTTGGATAGAGGCTGGAAGAAATCTTGAACAAACTTGGCTCTGATACCCTCACTCTCACAAGCTCACTTCCAAGCATTCGATAGCAGAAATATTAGATTCCATCACATCAGTAGAGAAAGTTTGGGACCATGCCATTGCAACAGAGGCTTGAGTTTCTCTCATTTCTCCTCTAAGTAGCCTTGAGTGCTCTTGGTGAAGGTGGTAAGCTTCCTTCTCCTCTCCTCTATCATTTGGTTGAGTAGCATAGTACTATTTTTGTAGTGCTTGTGTTTTCATTATTCCTTTATCTTTTCCATTGGTTGTCCATGGAAGTGGGAATACCTAAATAGGGGTCTGATTGAGGCAGACCCCTATATAACCACCCCCCAAAATTCTTTCTTTTTGTGTGTAGGTGGGTGCATTTTTGAGTAGCTAGCTGGTGAGAATGGCCTTCTACAAGATTGTCTTCATCACATTGGCCTTGGAATATTTGTTCTATCACCTTTGCTTATAATTTTCATACTTCATAGTGTTATTTTGTCATCCTAAAAGTAGTTAAGGTAGGCTGATAAGTCATCTTAGGGCATTTAACCTTGTCTTAGCTATTGTTTGGTTGTATGGACTACAACAATTTTTTGAGATGCCAACACGCCACGCTATCATTTGAAGTCTGGACTGACATCCTTAGGCAGAGAGCTCCCTAAGGTGAAAATTTGGACCTAAAGATCGACTCGCCTAGCCCCACATTGAAACTCAGATTGCAAAGTGATCATAGGATCCTAAAATCCTTATCATTCTCATCCACATACCCTAAACACACACTTAGTTGAGGCAAGTTAGGGCAGCCTATCGCATCTCAACCCTCTGTGACCTAGGGTCTTGCATGCGGTGGTCCCCCTCTCTTACATTTTTGGTGAACCCAATGTGAACCATTTTGGTTCTATTTTTGAAATATTGGTAGTTCATTTCCTCATACTCTAGGAGTGTTGTAGGTGTCAATGTTGTAAGGCTATTGCCTTGTGACCCAACCTGTGCCCCCTAGGTGGTGTAGTCGAAAGGATCCAAAGGTATTGCATGACGGAACCTTAATTGGGTCACCGTCTTATCTGTTAACTTTAGGGATTCTATGAAAGCACTGTCTAGTGTGCATCATGGCTTCATTCTTATATCAAACCATCCACTTCGAGTAGCCTATAGAGAAAAGTGTTGGTATAATGTTTACTTCACAGGACCTACCGATGGGCTTTAATAAGGAACCATCTCCCCTCTACATTCGTACATGGATCAATGGAAACATCTTAGCGAGTGTTCTTATTGATCTGATGTCATAGGTGAACATAATAATGGAAGAAATTATGCTTATAAATTTTTTACATAAGGATGGATATGATGCTTATAAAAGTTTCATTCACACACATGACGACCTTTCTGTACCCCCTTTAGGTAGCATTTCCCTATTAGTCTTGGTCAGACCTATGATTGTGAAGCTCTTGTTTGATATCATTCCAGGGTTTGAAATCTTCTTTGTAAAGTTGGGTATCTCCTAGTTAGTAGCGATGAATGCAGTACCCTCCGTTGTGCATAAGTGTCTAAAATTTATCCACTGAGGTTTCGTGCATGTGATCCATCACACTGGCTATCAACCATCAGTCGCACATGGCAGCTACTCCTTGGATCACCTGTGGCTTGCATTTGTGGGTCCCATAGTTCTACCTAGGATAAACCTTTTGCATAAGAAATATCAAAATTATAAGGACATCTAAGGCCGAAAGTGAGGTACCCTCCCTTACCTTATGCTATTTCACATAGGGCCTACTTGAAGGCTAACAACGATGTTGTTAAGGCTCAAAAGAGGAAAGAAGAGAAGTGGTCTCATGATCCTCCTTCCTCTTCTACTACCCAACCTAACGCTTCTTCTCACTTAGTTGTGGTACCCTTGAGTTTTGCACCCTATTTGTAGGAGAACCCTTTAGTGCCTACTTGGAAAAATCCCAAGCATCCCATGTTTGAGCTTCCTATTCTATTGAAAAATCCTAGACACGTTCAGTATGAAAGGAAGAAAATCCCTTGAAGAGAGTCCTCCTTGTCTCAATCACCATGGCCTCCTACTACTCCTGCTCCTAAGGGAGTGAGCTGAAAGAGGCCCGTTGCAGAGGCAGTCGACTCCTCCCATCACTCCATAGCCTGCTCCCCCTGCTCCTGCATAGGAACCCATTCCTCAACATGAAATGGCCATAGTGGACATCCCTATGGTCGAGCAGGAAAGTCATGTCCCTTTGCAAGCTGACTTCTAACTCTAAGAATCATAGGAACCTCATTGCATGAGAGTGCAAGTGCCAGAGAAAGGCTCTCTTGGCTGAGTAGGACAATTCACAAAAAAAGGAAGAAGAAACAACCACCCCCACTTCAGGGCCCTCTATAGCATTGTCTTCCTCTTATCTTGTTGTGTCTCTTCTACCTGATCCATTCCGAGCTCCCATTGTGAGCATGAAAGCACCTAACCCTAATCAGGTACAAGTGTTTATCACTCCTTTGGCAGAGCCACCTTTGCTGATGTCCATTCCAGATATTCAACCCTTCATGAATCCCATTGATATGATTAACACTTTGATCATATCCACTGCGGTTCTGCCCTCTTCCTCCCCTACACCTCTAGCTTCATCTATGGGGATTTCATCTCCTACTACAAAGAAGAAGGTAGGGGCGAGTCCTTCTCACGATAAAGGACATAGGAAGAGCCCACCTTCATAAGGTGTCCCTGTGATGACCTATTTTGTCCTTGTGAAAAAACTAGTCCTAACCTCTCCTGAGTTTTTCATCTCTCCTAAATCACTTGGTGAGCCTAGTAGTGGATCTAAGGCACAACCCATCTTGTCCATTGAATTAAGACATGGAACTCCCATGGGATGCATGTTCAACTCTGTGGATGAGGTCCCGACCTTGTTAGCAATCTTCGCGAAATCGCTGACACTGACTCCACAAGAGCTTAGTGGAGAGGACCTTGAGGGGCCCTCTTCCTTGTTCCTTGTCACGGGAGGGCCGAATGTCCCTCCTCTTAATATTCTGCCTTTGTAGGCTCATCCTCCTTCTCCTTACGAAGATTTGGATTAGGAAGATGACCTCTTGGCTGAGCAGTGTTAGGAGGCCCCCCTTTTTCTTAATCTTGTGTGCATGTGTGCGTGTCTTATGATGTGTTCCCTCGTACCCGTGCTATGTGTTCCTAGATGACCCTCCTTACCCTTGTTGGTGCTTGGATATAGGTGTGGTTTTTTGTGTCGTAAACCTTCTTCTATTTGTACCTTCATTCTTCCATGTTTGTACTTGATTTTTGAAAAATTAGGGATGATGCAAAGTGTTGGGGGCATTTAGGCTTCCCTTCCATGTTGACCCAATTTTTTATTTTTACTTTGTTTTCCATGCATTCTTCTTGATCTAGTTGGGGATTGATGATCTTTCGCCTTGTGTTGTAATTACCTATTATTATATAAGCTTAGATATATTTGACCTCGCTAAACCAAATCCCCCTATTCCCTTTGTTTTCACTTTTTTTTATCTTTATCTTTCTCTCTTCTTTGCTTGAGTTGTCCCTCTTATGTGTGACAACATTCTTTAACACTCTGACTGACTTCTAGAAAATGAATTCGCCACCAACGAATCTTTTCTTGAAATTCTTCACAATACCTTTTCCTTGGAAGCACATTCTTGACTTGGAACCCTAATGGAATGTGTTTCCTTCATCATAGGTTCATAAAGAAAGGACTTGAAGACCTTCCTCTAAAGTGGGAACTATTTTTACATCCCCTCGAGTGGGGGCATGACCTTCCTTTCAAATTCCTTGATGAAGTGAACATCTTTTGAAAGGATCTCTTAATGACGAATCACTCTAGAATGAAGACTTTTGAATCGTGTGTCCCTTGGGTGGACACCCCTCTTTCACAGTGGGTTCCTCAAAGGACCCTTTCTTCAAAAGTCTTCATAACAAATGGACTCTTGCACATCTAGCCTGGGGGAAGCTCATCTAGAATCATTCTATTTGTCCTTTCACATCTAGCTTGGGGGCAGCCTGACTAGACCTTGCTATTTGAAATAGTGCATCCCTTGAGTGGACCCCTCTCCTTTTGAAGGGTTCCTAAGGGACCCCTTTGAAATATTCTCAGTTTGCATGACCATTCAATTTAGACATGTCACCACTTTTAGATGCATTCTATTTATGGGTAGATGCATCAACGCTTTAGACATGTTCTATCTGCAGGTAGACGTGTCACCTCTTTTAGATGTATTCTAGTTGTGGGTAGAAATATCGATGCTTTAGACATGTCAAATCTATAGGTATGAATTTCATGACTTGTAGATGTTTTCTATCTATGGGTAGATGTATCGACACTTTAGATACGCTCTATTTGTGGGTAGACATGTCACCACTTCTAACATGTTCTATCTGTGGGTAGACATGTCACCTCTTCTTGACTCTATGAAGTCCACTTCCTTGGGACTTATTCCATGTGAGAGATGTTGGAGGTTGCCTTCTTGTAGGTCTATGGGCCTGCAAGGCGCTTTGTTGTTCCAACTTCATAGTTTTGAGCAACTATGGAGTCCTTTGTTTTCCCTACATCTTAAGGTTCACTAGATCACGGTTTGCATCCTCGATGTTTTAGGTATACTTTTCTAACCCTACTATCTTCTTGATCTAATTTATTGAGCACTCATTAGTACTTGTGCTCGCTAAAATGGGGGAAAAATGTATAAGAGCAAATTTTCACCCTAGGTGTAATTCCCCTTTTTACCTTATTACACTTTATAAAACCTAAGTCAGAGACTTAATTTACTTAAGCCCACTGATGGTAGTCCACTTGGCACCTGTTTTGTGTGTCGATGAAGGAATTTCTATCAGGGATTCCTATATGACATGTAGATGTTTGCACAACATGCTTATATCCCTAGCAGATTCTTGCAACTAAGCCAGCAAAGGCATTACTCTTCCCATTATCAATGAAGTTGTAATGCCTCCTTTGGCTACCCAACCCAAATATGACCATTTCTTTCCTGATTCCTTCATATTCAAGCCTTTGAACTTGCTTTAGAAGTTGGAAAAAGGTTGGATAGAGGATGGAGGAAATATTGAATAGACTTGGCTCTTATACCCTCACTCTCACAAGCTCACTTCCAAGCATTCCAAGCATTCACTAGTGGAAATATCACACTCCATCATGTCAGTAGAGCAAGTTTGGGCCATACCATTGCAACAGAGGCTTGAGTTCCTCTAATTTCATATGCTATATGGGGGTATATAGTTATATTTCCCCATATTCCCCATATCTCCTAAACTAGGCTTTAAAATCCCATACAAATTTTATAAACCCCTTAAAAATTCTTTAAAGCCCTCATGAATCTTTTAAAATAAGGTTATAAAAAAATAAAAGATTTTATAATTTATATACAAGGGGGCTCAGTATAACCCGAGCCCTCCTTTCACTGCATACCATCCTTTATCTTTACTAGATAAAATTTTCCCCACTTTTACATCGTGAAGATCCAAAAGTGCAATGGTAAAGTTGGAGATTAAGGGGGGGAGGTCGATGGTTCGAACTACCAACCCCTGCAACTTGGATTTCTTCTTTTATAAATGCGAAGTATTTTTCCATCCCTTAGTCTTTTCGGTCTTTAGCTTCCTTTGTTTTGGTCTTGAAGATGTTTGGGTTTTTGCAAGACCAGTCAAAAAGATGGGAAATGTGCCACATGGTGGCTACATAGATTTCTTCTATCATATTCTTTTTGGAGGAGGGCCCGGGACACGTGTCTACTCGGTGGAAGTTTTCTTCAAAATATTTTTTGAAACATTTAGAATTTTTGTCCACATGATGCATCATCTCTTTGTTATGGAAAGATCACGCCTCTTATGAGATGATATCTTTTGGGAGTCCATCATATTTTGATGGCCTTTCTTTTTCCTTAGTTTTAGGGATGTGAGTTTTGAGTTAGTGCTTCTGGATGATGTGATCAACCAGCTAGACCATTTTTTCCAAGCTATTGTTTTTTAGGATTTAATTGTCTACAAGCATCTATCTTTACTAAATATCTAAATAAAATTAATGAAATAGTTAGGGATTGATGAGCAAAGATTATGGTGACCTAACTAAGGATCTATGATAAGATTGCAAGCTATCAAGTATCAACATCTAGCAGTAATTACTTTTGTGCTATGGTGGTGTCTTCCCCTTTGGTGGCTATAAAAGAGGGGCAGTGACACATAGAGGGGTTGGATTCCAAGCTACAATTTCGTGTGTTGAAGGAAATAGTTTCTTTAGTTTTCTTAGAGTAATAGAATTTTTTCAATAAGTTAAGTTCCAAAACTAATTTTCTTTGGTATGTTATATCTATTAAGGTTCAAACTATTGTCAGATTGACATCCAACCTCTGTTTCAAAGTTCATTTAATATTAAAGCACAAAATTTTAAGGAGAAATTGTTGAGACTGTGTATGTATGGCCTTTTTCAAGTTTTCTTTCTTTATATTATCATTCTAAATGAAAAAATGGGTCTTGCAAGCTAATTTGGATAGTTTGAGTAGAAAATTTCCATATTTTATGCTTGTATGATAGGATGGTAACTTAAGAAAACTAGATTATGTCATTGGACTTCTCTATTTTTCTAAAAGTTGTTTTATTTTACTATGTTTTATTAGGAGGAAGAGTTCATGTGATTTCTAAGATGTTTTTTTGTTACTCATAGAAGTCTTTATGTTTGATCAGACCTTAATAAACATTACTTGCAGAAAGATTTGAACATCTGCACTGTGCTTGAAGTTAGCCTTTGTTGTTCATTCTCATTCCAACAATGAAGGGTTGTGGTGTTTTGTGTCTACTTATATCAATCATTGGAATGATTTGATTGAAATGTTGTAAAAGCTTTGGCACATCGCCTTTTATGTTTTATGTTCACATTTTCTTCTCCCCTTATCTCAAAACCCCCAAAGGAGAGTTGGATTTCTATAAAATTCCCAGAGGTATTTAGTGAGATACAATTTATCCCCCACTTGTTGAATTTATCATAAGACTATCAGAGAGGCACAAGCTTTGATGATCAAAAGTTATTTTTTTGGCACACTTAGTGGCACAAGAATTTTTTTGATCACCTGATTAATAGTCAGAAATATTTCTTGAATCATGCTAAGGAAAGGAAACTGGAAGTTTCATGCCCTGAGTACAAACAAGAGTATCTTCAAGAGGTCACTTTTAGTACTCTCAATTACCTACCATAACCCCTAGAAGGAGGAGACTTACAAGATCCATATCACCTATAAGGAGAAATAGAGTGAGAAGTCAGAGCCCAATATCTAGAGCTTTATCTACTCCACTAAGAGGCTCAAGTTTTTAGATTAGAATACCTATATATCTGATTCACAAGAATCTTTTCTCTATGGCTCATATACCACCCCTTGCTCCTAGAAACTTCATCATGTTGGATAGTCATAGTCCACTACGACTACCCACACCCCCAGATGTGTGGCCTGCCATACCCACCAACACTCTCAAGGCCATTTCAAATTTCTCCAAAGAATACTTCAAAACCCCTTCCAAACACCTCCAGGACATAGTAGGGGTATGTAGGGTACATAATATAGTGGAAGAAAACATCACTTTGAGGCTTTTGGCTACCTCTTTCAAAGGAAAATCCCAAGAGTGGTATCAACATTTGGCATCTGGCTCTATTATCTCTTGGGATTAACTCAGAGAGAAGTTGTTCAAATTATTTTTAGAAAGAGGAGATCACTCCTCACTGTTGCATCAATTAATCACCATCAAAAGGGCCCCGCAAGAGGCCATGAGTGATTTCAACACCAGGTTTGAAAAAACTTGGTAGAGGATCCCCACGATGACCCAACCCCTAGCTATGAAGGCGTTCATGTTCTACCTAAAGGTTCTCAACTCAAATATCATAGTTATGATAACTTCCATGAGAGGAGACATCTTTCCTGATGCATATGAGGTGGTTGTATGCATGGAAAATAGTTCGATTGATGTTGGGAAGCTCTTGTCATGACATCCTTTGCCTATGTTTGTGTAACTCCCTAGAACCTATCGAGAAGCCTCTCCAAGCACTTCTAACACTCAAAATAGCATGTCAGTATCTAATTATGTCATGGTGGATATTAGCAACATAAAACCCTCATGCAAACTTTTTCCAATGAACTAGTTATCACCAAATGACAACAGACGATGCCTCCAAAGTTGAACACCCAGACCTATGGAGGAAGTAGGCCATCCTATCAATAGAACACATACCAGGGATTTTGTCGAGGAGGAGGCCAACAAACAACACTTGCAAATTAGATAGTTCTAGTCACTATGCCACTTCATATGGTAAAATATAGCTAGAAAAAAGAGATGATTCCAAGCCAAAATAACTTGGTGGAAGAGGAGGACACATGGTGTTTTTTGTGTAGTGATAGTCATCTACCCTCAAATTTCCTGAAGGAGAAAACCCAAAAGGAGATAGCACAAATGCTCATTTTAGAGACAAATGCAAGGGATGTCCTGGAAGCAAGAGAAAGATGCTACACTTGATCAAGCTCTCTTCTCATGGGTAGAAGAAGAAGATACGGTATTTGCAAGAAAAACTTCGATGACTAATGTTTCACAAGTATAGTCTGATTACAACACGAGGTCTAAAAGAAGGCTCACAAGAGAATACGTGCAACAACCCCTACCACACATCAACTACATCAACCACCACTACAAGAGAATCTGTTTCCACCACCTGAAATTCGGTCTTGTCCATAGCCACATAATCCACCATTGCCTAGGGAAAAGGTAGGTAAAATACCAAGCTCAGTCCCAATGGAACATTTTCCTCTGGAGATGAGAGAAAGACAATTGTACAAATCTAAAACTCAACCAGTTGGAACACTAAATGTGGTGGAACAATTAAAGAAGGTGCCCGCCAATGTATCACTGTGGGATGCAATATCTATTTGTGAACAAAAGACTCTACTTTGGGAGGAATTGAAGAAGGAAGAGAAATCACCTTGGACAAATGTAGGTTCGATATGCAATCAAAGTAAAGATAAAGCACCTATATCAGAACTTGAAGATCTGAAAGCAAGGGCTTACATAGATGATGTAAGCAATATGAAAGAGAAAGAGGTAAGCAAACCAATGCCCACACTTTTCATTTTAACATTTAGTGTAGGAGATAAATTGTTGCACAATAATATGATTGATTCAGGGGCTAGCATAACTATAATGCCAAAATAAGTGGCAAATGATTTGAAGCTTAGGTATGAACCCCTTGAGGAAGGAATCATGCAACTAGATGGGAAGAAAGTTATGATTGTTGGTCGGATTAAAAATTTGTCTCTAACCCTCTTCTCATGCCCAAGTCAAATAGTCATGCAAGAGGTAATGGTGATAGATATTCCACCGGTCTTTGGAATGTGTCTATCAAGAGATTTCACTACCAAGCTTGGAGGATACCTAGCACTTGACTGGTCCCACTTGATACTGAGAACCAAGCATGAACCAAAGATGAAGATTCTTTCTAAATCCTTACATCCCAAGCACATTACAGACAATGAATTCTTATGTTTTGAAGCTACATGCATGTCCATCTATCAACGAGAGAAATATTTCATAGAAATGCAAGAAGATGAAGAGGATACGAGAAATTGAAATTTTGAGGAAGAGGTGTTGCTCAACCAATTCACTTACTTTGATCCATTTGGTAATTTCCACACAACAGGGTTAGGTACCTATGTGATTTTCAATGATGATCAAGTCTTCCTAAAGCTAATGAAGGATTGGGAGAAATCCGACGATCCGTCCGATAATCATCTATGGACCCTATATTTTGATGGTGCTAAGTGTAAAGATGGCTCTAGAGTGGGTGTTCAATTGCTATCTCCAATGGGATCAAAAACTCTTAGAGCTTACCATTTTTAGTTTTCATGCTCAAATAACAATGTTGAATATGAGGCTTTGGTTCATGGGCTAATCCTTGCAGAAAGGATGGTTATAAAGAGAGTGCAGGCTTTTGGAGATTCAGAGGTGGTGGTGAGCCCAATCCGTGGTTAGGAAACTAAAAAAGATACTTGAATGAAATCATATAAACATCAGATTTGGGACCTGATTGAGAATTTTGAAGCCTTCAATATACAAGTAATTCCTCGATCTCAAAATGGTGCCGTTGATTAGATGGCATCTGTTGGATCACAATTTGAACTAGTTTTTTACTCAACCAAGTAAAATATAGTGCATGTTATCACTTGACCCTCAATTCCTGACAATGATGAAAACTAGAAATCTTTCAAAGATGACACTCAAATTGCTACCTTCATTCAAAAGGGAGGAACAACTTCCAACTGTTCACCCTTAGGAGTAGAATTTCCTAAAGGATGGGTCATTTAGTTAAAAGGGAACAAAATTCATAGAGGATTGATTTCCCTTGAGAAACTATTTGACTGTGAAGAAGTGTGGAATGGCAAGTAGAGGTTCACCACATATGAGAGAGACTATGAAGAGTTGGATGTTGGAAGTAACAAAAAGTTGAAAGTTGGAAGGGAACTTCTGTGGAAATATAAAGAAAGATTAAGGGATCTGTGTGATGAATATGGCAGAGTTATGTCCTGGACCTATGATGATCTTAAAGGTTATGACTCGAGGATAATTCAACATACCATTGACCTAGAGGAAGGGCCCAAGCCCACCTGATAGATACAAAGGCCAGTCAATCTGAAGGTTGAAGCCTTGATGGCATAAGAGTTAACCAAGCTGGTTGAGTCAAGAATCATATATCCAATCAAACATTCCACCTGGGTATCAAATTTGGCACCATTCTAAAAGAAGAATGGTGACATTAGACTTTGTGTCAATTTATAGGATGAATAAAGCCTCACTGAAGGATCATTATCCCTTGCCATCGATGGAGAAAATTCTAGATATAATGGTTGGATCTAAGATTTTCTCATTGCTCAATGGTTTTTTGGGATATAACCAAGTATATGTAAAAGAGAGCAACCAACACAAGACAAAGTTCATGACCAAGTAGGGGATGTTTGCATATGCGAAGATGTCATTTAGACTATTGAATGTCGATGCAAATTTTCAACAAGCAATGGATATTTATTTTAGAGGTTTGATCAACCTAATTATTTTGATATATCTGGATGACCTAATGGTATTTTCAAAATCAAAGGATGATCATTTTGATCATCTAGAAAAGGTTTTCTAGAAGTGCAAACAGTTTAGGATTTCTGTAAATCCCAAAAAAAGTGTCTTCGAAGTGCCTCAAGGTAAGCTGCTTGGCTTTGTTGTTTCTAAAGAGGGAATAAAAATAGATCCCAAAAGGGTTAGATCTATAATGGAATTACCCCTATTAGTAAAATAGAAAGGACTTCATTCATTTTTTCAAGAAAATTAACTTCATCAGCAGGTTCATAATTTTAGACTTTGTTGGTATAGTGAGGCCTATCACACTAATGCTTAAGAAGAATCTGTTGTTCAAATGGACCTCTAAAGGTAAGGAAGCTTTTGAGCAAGTAAAGGTAGCTATTTCTACTACTCCAGTCCTATCTAACTTGGATTTTTCCAAATATTTCTTACTCTATGTATACAGTGGTCAGGATAGTATAGCTTCAGTGCTTACTCAGAAGGGCAAGTGAGATGATGGAGATAAGCCCATCATATTCCATTTAAGGACCTTGAAAGGTTATGAAGTCTGGTATAAATTTGTAGAGAAACAAGCCTTTTCTATTGTTAACAGTTTAAATAAGTTCTAACACTTGGTGTTGGCCAGTAGGTTACTATTCTCGTGGCACACCTTAGTGTGCAAGAATATATAACTGATAGTGAGACCACATAAAAGATAGCTAACTGGATCACTAAGATCCTAGAATATGATGTGGACATCAGACCAACCAAGCTAGTTTAAGGAAGGGGCCTGTGCAAGTACATCACACAGGAAATGAGTCTTGAAGCCAAAAAGGAGAATGATCGGGTCTACTTAAACCAATTTGATTCTAAAGAATATTTGGTGGCTGATTGGACACAATACATGCAAAAGATGTATTACCCTACTAGCCTTTTGCTTCATAAAGGGAGATAATATTGGTTGCAAGGCACCAATTATGTATTAATTGAAGATGTATTATTTAAAAGAAATTATGATGGTGTGTTGCTACAATGTCTTGACAAGATATAGGTGGAAAGAGTTCTCAATGAATTCCACCTAAGCCCTGAGGGTGGACATTTCTCCACCAAGACCAATGATTTAAAGATAACACGTGCAAGATATTATTGTCCCTCCATATTTTCCAAATCACATCGTCTGGTGCAGAGGTGTACCCAGGGCCAATATTTTGTTGGCCAAAGAAAGAATTTCACTTTTCCCCTGAGCTCAATTATAGTTGAAGAGCCCTTTTCCCAATGGGGTTTGGATTTTATCAGAATGAGAAATCCTATTTCTAGTGTTAGGCACAAATGGATTCTCACAACAATTGACTACTTTACAAGGTGGACAAAAGTTGTAGCCCTAAAAAATACAACGAAAGGGGAAATTGTTAACTTCCTTGAAGAGATAGTGACTAGATTCAGTCCACCCAAGACCATCATATCCGACAATTCCTAAGCTTTTGTTAGGTCGGGAATGTTAGATTTCGCTATCAAACATGGGATTTTCCTTAAAATTTCATCAAATTACTACCCACAAGGGAATGAATTAGTGGAGTCTACCAAAAAAACCTAATTAGGTTAATTAAGCACATTGAGTTAGAAGGACAAAGGGATTGACACAAACATTTGCAAGCTTCTTTGTGGGAAAACCAAATTACCCCCAATTTTGTTTTGAAGACCTCTCCTTATGAGTTGGTGTACAAGAAAGAGGTAGTACTACCCATTTCTATAGAAATCCCTACTTTGTAACTAATAAAATCAATAGAGGTTGAAGAGAATGGTGGAATGGAAGTATGGTTGGTATAACTCCTCCAACTAGAGGAAGACAAAGAAAAGGCTTATGAATCCATGATCAACCGCCATCAAATAGTCAAGTGATGGTTTGACAAAAAGACTTCTAATCCAGAATTCAAAGAGGGGAGCCTAGTGCTAAGCGTACTGCAAACGAGGACAACACACGAAATTTGAAGCACTATGGTAGGGGTCCTTCTGAATTAGGGCATGTAAGGAAAATAACACATAAAAACTTGAAGATATGGAAGGAAATGCTTTAGAAATACCGGTGAATGGTATTTATCTGAAGATTTTCCATTAAAATATGTAGTTCTTTAAAATTTTAACAAATATGTACCATATGTAAAATTTTTGTAAATAACTAAAAATTATGAGGCTAAAGCATCTAAATAACATAAAAAGTAAAGGTTTGTATTATATTATATCTATCAAAAAATTTACATGTAATGTAAGTTGAGGCTTAGTTTTTAATATTGAGGCTCTCTCAAGCAAACCCAAAAGGAGTTACAGGGCCAAAAGATTAAAGGGGGAGGCAACGTGCAAAAAATAGTTAGAAAGTCCTCTAGTTGCTATCCAAAAAGTTGAAAGGGTTCGTTGAAGAATTCTCCTTCTCTTTTCTTCTTCTTCTCCTTGCCTATTAGGTTGCAAAAAGGGGTTGAATAGAATAAATGTGGACTCCACAACACAGGCCCCAAGCCTACTAACCATGAATCTACACCAAAAAGTCATAGTGATTCCTCTAGGAGAGTCTGGGAAAACGCTTCACACTGTACTCATGCAATAGAAAAGTAGCCACTAGCTGAGATGAACAGGGGCGTGTCTCAATTTCCATGGTGTGAAAATTCATTAGGAAGGGCAACCAGGGTACATCTTCTCTAAAGTCCACATGCTTGCAGAGGTTCATAGTGTTTAGAATACCAACATCAGGGATGGCCACTTGCACTATCTCGCCAAGCCCTTCCATAAACGAGGTGTCGAACATCCATTGGCACAACTCAATTATCATAGGCTTGGACACATTCAAGTCCAAAAATGAGGGCATGAAGCGGGAGAGCATGTTACAGTTGTGTTATGCCTTGCATAACCACCCCACTTTGATCTAGATCAAAATGGGTCCTCCTTTCTCTTTTGGTTTCTTTGTTTTGGGTCTTTTGCCTTTCCTCTTGGGTTGCTTCTGTTTTCTTCCTCAGTTAGAATTCGAGTCTTCTCCTAAATTCAAGATTTTCCACCCAATCTGGATTTTCTCGGGTTTCGCTTGAACTCTGACTGAGCGTTGTGGGTTCACGGATTTTTGGTCTTTGCAAAAATTTGCGTGGACTAGATTTTCGTGGATTTCTTTCTCCCATAGATTTTCCTGAAATAACTTGTTCCCTGTTTGTCCCGGGTTTTCCAAAGTGTCTTCTCCTTTGCAGAATTCCGTCCCGTGCGGATTTCCCTGAAGTATGGAGAAGTAGGGCCAGTTAGTAATTGATAGTGCATTTTATGTTTAATTGATGCTTTTTTTGAAGGTTTTGCATGTTGCTCCTTGATTGATAGTGATTAGATTAGGTCTCTAATGGGTGTTTTCATGTTTATTCTACTGGAATCCGCCCGACTCAGAATTATTTAGAATTCCTCCCTGACTTGGATTCTGCGGGTCAGTCTGAAACCCGAGCTGTTGGTATGATCATTTGTTTGAAGATTTAACGGTACCCTACTGACTTGGGTTTCGTTTCAATGATGATTTTGATTAATTAGCTTTTGTTTGTATGATATTCTCTATTGAATGTAGGATTAAATCCCACTACAGGATGATATTTGTCAGGGGAGCTCAGTTGGGGTGCATGCTTCAATCTAGTTGGTCATGAAAATCTGCTAAGGCAAAGGTCAGCAAGACTTTCTAGGCTCTTATCGACTGGTGGCTTGGCTCTGACTGTTTGAAATCCAAAGAATCAGAGTACTCCCCACTATGCATCTTCATTGACATGGGGTTATCATGGTCTCCTCGACCCATTGTTCATTTGGTTCAAATCTGCGTTTATATTTCCTATCGACAAGGCCCCAGAGATGTCACCGTGATCAGAAATCATATGCAGGCATCTATCACCAAGACATCATTCATTGTTTGGGTGATTAGGAGTTTCCTATCGGCATGAGTTTTCCCTTCAGGAGGAGGTCTTGGCGAAATCTCCATGTCTCGCCGATTGCTGTCAAAAGGATTTGTATACCGACATAGGGTTTTCTCCCCACCCAAAAGTCTCAGCGAGTTCATGAAGTCTCACCGACCACCAAGGGAGATATGCCTTTTTGCAAGAGGCCTTCACAGTGGAGAGATGTCTCAGCAAGGTCTTCGGGTCACACTAACACAACACAAGGGGATTCTATTGGCGGTCTTCAGTGAGAGAGTCAATATGTCTCAACGACTGGAAGGGTGGACTTAGGAAGGTTTTCAATAAGACACAAGGTGACTGATATGATGTCTCCCCAATTTTGGTAAGTCACAGCACTCACATAAGACTCAAGTTACATCTCGTTGAGACATAAGGCGATCTATGGGACTTCTCCTTGATGAGAGAATGTTGTAGTAACATAGAGAAAACAAAAGGGAGTTGGGGGGACTCTAAGCGAATGAAGTGCCTTTGCTGGGATTTCTTATGGACATGGAAGAGTCTTGTCGAAGACAAGGAGGGCTTGGTAAGAAGAAAGGAGTTCATGGTAAGGTCTCCCCAAAACATTATGGTCTCCCCAACATATAGAATGGGCCCACCGAGAGGTAAGGAGGACTTTTCCATGAGGTCCCAGTGACAAAAGCGGCATTGGAAATAGTGATCTAAGATCGCTAAAGGGTCTCGGTGACCACAAAGTGTCTCCTCGAAATGATAGCAGATCGCCAAAAGATAACGCTCTCGGCAAGATGTCTTGTCAAAGAGCAGAAGTCACGCTAAAAGGAGGATATTCGGAAGACTCAGAATGAATGCAACGAGCTCAATAGGATGTCCTACCGACTCGAGAAGATCTTGGCGACAATAGAGTTCGACAAAGGAGGGGAGTTGGCCATAGGGTCTCTCTGAAACATCAAAGTTACACCGACATCAGAGATGAGCTCGCCCAAAGAGTCTGGCATCACCATGACTATTGTCGACATAATGGGCTTGGCGGGGAGAAAACAAAGGTCGAGGAGACTCCAGAAGCATAAAGGAGTTTGATAAAAGGTCTCCCCGACCCCAAGAAGTCTTGCCGACATTAAATAAAATTGCTGAAGGATCCATAGTTCAGGGTAATCTCTCACCAACTCATGAGGGTCACACCAATTCATAATGGGCTTGCCAAATCAAAAGGGGTTTGCTAGAGGTCTCGCTGATCAGATGTGGTCTCAAAGAAAAGGGAAGGAATCAGCGTAGCAGTTGGAGTTTGCTAAGAAGTCTTGGTGACTTGAGAATGTCTTGGCGACATAATTAGAAAGTCTCAGTGACAGGAGAATGCTATTAGGGGACCCCATCAAGGATGCAAAATGAGTTTGGCAAGAACATAGGAGATCGACAGAAGGTCTTGGCGAACGAAGAAGTCTCGCTGATACAAAATGTGCTTGCCGACAAAAGAGGAACTTCGCTATGTGGTCTCAGCGAAAGAATGCACTCTTGCCAATAGGTTAAATGAGCTTGATGTGACTTCTAAGCTCACCAAATTGTCTCTTTGACTGGTCCAGGTCATGCCAATAGTTGTCAAAAGCAATATCATCACATTGGGGAGACACCAAAGGTGTCTCACTAACATGCAATGCATTCAAATGACCTTTGACCTCCCAAAAATCTTGTGTGGCCTTTATTCCACCAATCATAGGGAACTCAGGAATGAATCCATTGGCTCTTTGACCGATTAACCACCCCTATGTAAGAAGTCTACCGAGTGTAAACGAAATGGACTCCTTCTGAGATCCAAAGGCAATGAATTGGCTCGAGTGAAATATCTAGATCTACAAGCAGGCCTGATGATGCTTCCAAAGAATGGTCAGCATGCCGAAGGGGTCCAGAATGCGAAGAAGGCCAGAAGAAGGGCGAACAAACTATGAGTCACAGGGACAGCTGTGGTGACCACTGGCAGGATGTAGACCAATATTAATGAAGATATTTTGAGCATTCAAGGCAGAGTGCAAGATAGTTCAAAGATGGACACGGAGACAGAAGAGTTAATGCTTCAGTAGCAAAAGATCTATAGGTCTTTTCCAGAACAATCTTTCATCAACATGGACAATGAGGATTCACATTTAATACACAATTGACTTTCTTCAAAAGATCTGAGAGCCGACTCTCCTGCAGTCTGTAGATATTTTGTAAACCCTAATGTGGGGGGACAATGAATCCTTTCTTGTACATTCTGTATATAAGGAATTCTTGCCTCTGTGTGAAGGGTTAGAAGGATTTAGAGGAAAGTTAGCACTTCTAGATTAGAATTTCTAGGATTAGAGAAATTTTAGACTAAGAATTGTTAGGAGTTAGTTAGTTAATAGAACGAGACAGAGCTACATCTTGATTCTGAGTAATGAGAGCTTCTCTTATCTTCTTGTTTTTAATAGTTAGATTTCAGCATAGACTATAATGTATTTTTCAAAGTTCTCTTAGTGTAGTTGGAAACAATCTGGAGACACAGATTCTCTATACACTAGTGATTGTGCCAGCTTTGTAAGTATTGCTTATCTATTTTAATAATAGTAGAAGTAATCAGAGTTTAATCTACTTCATGTTGTGGTCTTGAATGATACTTGTCTTAGTTTGATCATTTGATTTGTGGAGCCTTCAAGGAATGAAATATTATTTTGTGTTTTATTTAAATGGTAATTAAAATCTGTTATGCGAATTAGCACTGAGAATGAAAGACGCTATGTGTCAATCACAAGCTTATCTTCTTTTGCAGTTTTAGTCTATAATTCCTTGAAGTTAGCAAGTCTGGTTAAGATTGGATGAACTATTGTTCTTTCTGGTTCAAAAACCCTGATCTATCTTTTGTTGTTTCTTTAAAACACTAGTTAAAGTAGGCTTTATTTTCATACTTGATCTAAGAACAGTCCAGAAGCTCAACACCAACATGCCCCTTGAATATTACTGTTGCATTGACCACTGAGTAACATTAGCACAGTTGAGACCCAACTACAAAGACCTTGGGAGCTAAGGCATCCATGTGTTTCCTTTCTCTTTCAGGAGAATTAGAATAGAAATATTCTGCTTGCATTGTTGTGGAGCCAAAATTGCCATCAACAAGTTGTTCCAGAGCTGGTTCTCATCGATGATGAAATCAGTACCAACCACCCACTTGAATGCAATCATGACAAGGCAGACATAATTCTTTACCAGGTGCTTAATTTGGTCATTTGTGACTTGTCCCACAAAGCAGGATTGTGGTCTTCGTGGGAGGAGCTAAATGGGAGTTCCTAATTCAGAAGGAATTCAGATAAAGCAATGACTTATGGTAAAATGAGAATAGGCGAAATGCTTGCTAACTTAGAAGAATATATTTTTGAGTGAATACTACAAAAGGTGGAATGGCTATATATAGAAAAGGTGAGCCAGTGAACTCGACCAACAAAATGTTTATTTTTGGCCAGACAATAACAAGAAAGTTTCAAAGAAAAATGGAGAAGGGTAGCTAAATCATACGGAGAATTTGACAAAATTCCTTGAGAAATAAATTTGGGCATTGGGAGTAAATGCTCTCATACAAAAGTTGTTGACAAGTTTCCTTCACCATCATCAACACCAGCTAGCTTATTAAGAGGAAAATATATGGATTAACATGCTAAATTCTAACAAATTAATGGTCACATTTTTTTAGGGGGTACCTTGCAGCACTTCAACACATTCCCAATAGTAATATGCATGTGCCTCAATACAATGAGTTTATTCGTAAGAGAGGCAGCTAGGATAATGTACTATTTTCATTCTTGCAACATTTTTTCCATTCCCAAGGGATACAAATCTCATCTTCACACATATTGCCTCAGTGATGGCAATTAATAGACCAACAGTAATAGTGTAGTATTAACTACATGTATGAGCAAGAAAATTAATTAAACTCAAAAGTGGTTTTTTCCTTTTCCAATCAAAAGGAAAGTGACCATTTTCAAAAAAGGAATTCTTTGCAACTTCTTTCTGTATCCATGGCAAAACCTTCAACCTCTAGTAGACAAGCTGCAGCCTCAAGACAACAGCCCGGCTATGCCAATTTTTTTAGGTGGAATTCATTCACCAACACCTCAACTATGGAGGAGTGGCCTTTTGAATACTGCAAGAAAATGTCGTTGGATAGACACGTAAAGAGGGAAGCAGTGCTGGATATCACCAATAATGTCTTTGATCCCAATTTATCGGTTAGCCCTAAAATTCTTAAAGAAGGTGCTTTTCAAAGAATGATAAAAAATGAGCTAACTGAGGGTTTTGCACTTCGGCTAATTCTCATCTCCCACAGTTCATATTGCATACTATGCATCCATGCCCAAAGTTAGTTGATGCCTATGCCAAGAGTTTCAACAAGAAAATAGGGGTCATCCAGAATGATAGGATTAGGATTACTATCTCTACTGGAGCTATTCGAGACATTTTATGTATCCTTATGGCTTGGGACACTGAGCTTTTTAACAAAGAAAGGATGGATCTCTACGGAGAAGAGATGGCTAGAGGAACAAACTTTTATGAAGACAAAGCGAAACAGTAGCTAGACAAAAGTTGTCTTCATTTTCCTCTTTCATATAAGAAATTCAAAAGAGACATGTAGTTAGTGTTCTCAATGCTAGCTTGGGTTTTTGGACTTGATACTAATGCCCAAGTCCATTCCTTTTAGTTTGGCTTGGATTTTTCATTGAAGAGAGAAAGGAATCAATGGTGCTATGATTTTTCTGAGGTAATAGCTGGAAAAATGTTGCGCCAGTTGAAGAATATAGCACCAAATCCAAATTTAGGTATTCTATCTTCTTGGATCATTTGGTTTTGCACCAAAATTTTGAGTGGTTGGGGAGAAATGAGTTAGTATCTAGGCTAGATGAAAGAGGTTGCCTCTAACCAATTTCTATATGGAAAAATGTAGTTTCTAGAATAGGGGTATACTATTCGTTTGTGGAGCATTTTTTGAGGCTGGTACTTCAAGAGTTATTGCTTCACCCTACTGGTTGCTTCTCTCCTGAGGTTCTACAATGGATATCCATTGTGCCGACCCTAATGGATTATTTTTTGGGCACAGACTTCACATTCATTAGATTCCATGGTTTTCCCGATGATCTTGTTTGACTCCCCAGGTTTGTGACAGACAAAGTCTTTGCATTAGAGGGATACCACCAGACAACCATTGTCGACAGGACCTACGATGTTAGAATAAATAAAATAAAGAGATTTGAGCTTCCCCTCAATATCGCTAATGATGAAGAAGTGGTTTGAGGAGGTTGAGCTCAAGAATCTATTGAAGGCCTTAGGTCTGGTCCTCATCTATGAAAAATGGGACTATAACTTGTCGAGGGTTTATAGTATGAAAAATGTTGATCGGGCATACTTCGAGGGAAGGAAGAATCTGATGTGGGAAAGTGTAGAAGTGTATGTTGAATTAAAATATATTCCCTTCCAGTGATTGGAGTGGCTAAGTTTCTACACACCAAAGGCATAGTATGACATAAACCTATTGATAAGAAAATCTATTAATATACAACAAAAGAAGAGAGGCTGGTTAGAAAGAAGGAAAGTAGACTTCTGGAGGTTCCAACAAGAGCTGTAGTGCCTTAATTTCCCTGTCTAAAAGTTCCAACAAGATAATGAGTTCTAGGAAATTTATGACAAGGAGGCTAACAGTGATAATAACAATCTAGAAAGGAGCCATGAGATTGATGAGGAATGCGATCCACATCAAGCTTCTCCTCCTCAGGAATTTGACAATAGGAGGGATTCAAGGTGAAGAGATTCAAGAGCTCTGTCCTTCTTTAGTGCCCAAAGTAAAGGTAAGTGAGCCCGACAGTCTCCAAGAGCATCATTTGTTGTGGTCATCGAGAGAAAGGTTTTAGAGGACTCAGTGGCTAGGAGATCGGAAAATGTTAGTTCTAGTCAGGAAAAGAGAAGACGTGTCCAAGACTTAGGTGCATCCAACATGCCATCTCAAGGAGAGGAGGAGGTGGAGTCCACCCTACAAAGTCTTTTGGCTACTACGACTCAGGTAAGTTTCATTCCCTTGCTCCTTTCTATTTCTACACCTTTGGATGCCCCCTTGCCTCTTTTTGAAGAAAGGAACCCATTGTCCTCAAACCTTGAGCTGTTAATCTTAGACACACCACTCCTTGTTTGCAATGAACCTCCCAAAATCCCCCCACATGTGGAACAAAAAACAACCACTTTGATCATCATTGATTCTTTGATCTCCCTATCAAGCGAACCTCAAGAGAGAGCTGAGGCATCCATTCTTACCACCATGCCTCATCAATCATGTTCCAAATGTGCACCTTTCCACCTGATTGTATCTCTTTTCACCCCTATTGGAAAGTCCCCTACCCAGTCCTAGCTTAGTGTGCCCCCCTTTTCCATGATAACACTCCCTTTCACTTTGCCACATGCTCACATGTCTGAAATCTCCCCTTCTATCACCCCTTTTGGTTTCCCTCTTGGTGCCCCTATTGTAGTGCAGATTGTTGATGTCCCTCAGAATATTTATGGTCACTTTGATGCTACCAAGTAGACCCAAAAAACTCAAAACAAAAAAATATATTGTTGAAGAATGCTTAATTGCCAGCTACCAAGAGGATCAAGGCTTGTTTTAATGAAGAGCAAAATTCTCTTATGTTTTCCACCATTACATTGCTCGTAGACAAGCTCGGGGGACAAATGTAGATGGAAGACTATGATATATGGACAATGGTCTTGGACCTAAATGAGACTCAACCACATGACAAAGTGGTCCTAGCCAAGACCACCCAGCAGGTAGTTTATGTAATTTATGAAAATATGGGTAGAAAGTTGAGGAAGCATGAGTCAGAGTTGGTTAATGTAAGGGAAATAGTGAGAAGATTGTAAACTAAGATCAAGGCTAGGAATGTTGAAGTGGCCCACATAAAGCAGATCCAAGGTGAACAGGGGAAAACCTCCAGGTTGCTTGAAGAAGCATAAAGCGAACAAGTTCGGTTATCAGTTGAAATTGAAAAATTGAAAGAAGACCTCACCACCCAACATTGGGCCAACATAGAGTACATAAGTACTCATGAAAATTTATAGAAAGAATTGGAAACCATCTGATATCAAGCTTCTGATAGTGTTAGGAAAGAACAAACAGAGGTGGAGAGATTAAAGTTGGAGAAGCAAGAGATTGTGTCTACTTTGTAGGCCCACGATCAAGAGATTGGAAAGATAAGTTCTAAACTGGAAACTACTCTCAAGGAGAGGGATCAAATAGAAGAAAGTTCCAAAGCAAGGGAGACTTAGCTTAGCCAAGAGTTAGTCATTGTATAGAAGGTTGTTTCCCTCCCACTGCTAAAATGAGTGGTATCTTCACACTAGGAGTGGATTTCAGCCACAGTTCTGGTTCTTCGACTTGTCTTACAATTCTTGACGGATGTCTAGGAAATTAATGGAAAGGTTAGCTCTATGGCTGATCAAATTCTATAGAAATGTGACCCTTGGGTAGCTGAATCACAAAGTTTCATTTCTAGGATTTGTGTGGCTTCCAACAAAACCTTGAAGGATGCCAAAATTTCTGACCGAAGAGTTGCCTCCATCAAGGCGATCAAGATTTTCAACTCCCATAAGGTCACCAAAAGGTGCAAGGATTGTCAGATGGTGTTGGCAAAGAAGGTCGAGGAATTGAAAAAGGATTTGAATATCTTGGTTAATTATGAACTGCCTCCTCTTCTCTCCCTGGATGAAGATGTATAGATAGTAGAGAAGATTATGGAGGCTATCAAACAGAAGGACCAAACTTCCGTGGACCTCCCAAGTTCAAGTGGAGCACATGCATCTGATGAGATCAAGCACAAGATTTTTTACCTCTCTCATCTTTATCATTACCTTGGAGTGGTCACTACAAGATGGGGAGTCGTATCTTTCAAGGAGGTTTTCCAACTCTACCAAGCATATAAGCTCATCCATAATATGCCCTTACAAATTGAAGCAAAATGATAGGTGCAACACTCTACCTTCCTCAAACTCCAGGAATTTCAAGAGAGCTAGGTTTGTACCTCTGCAAGCGAAGGCCCCTATGATTCACCAGAACTGTAAAGTATTTTTTTGTGCCTTAGTCTTTTCAGTCTTTGACTTCCTTTGTTTTGGCTTACGATATGTCCAAGTTTTTGTAAGACCAGTTGGAAAGACAGGGAATGCGCCACGTGGTGGTTGCACAACCTTCTTCTATCATATTCTTTTCAGATGAGGGCCCGAGACATGTGTCTATTTGGTTGAAGTTTTCTTCAAAATATTTTTTGGAGCATATAGAATTTTTTCCCCGGATGACGCGTCATCTATTTGCTATGGAAAGATCATGCCTCTTATGAGATGATATCTTTTAGGAGTTTGTCAGAGTTTGTTGGCCTTTTATTTTCCTTGTTTTTAGGGTTGGGAGCTTTGAGTTGGTGCTTTTGGATGATGTGATCGACTGACTAGCCCCTTTTTTCCAGGCTATTATTTTTTAAGATTTGATTGTCTACATGCCTCTATCTTTTCTAAATATTTGAAGAATGGGTATGTGTAGGATCATGATGGGCCAAAAAGTGGCAATATGATGGGTATGTGGCTAATGACTATTTTTTTACCCAAAATTGATGAAACGAAAAGGGTTTCTAAAGGATATTATTAGCTTTCCATCGATATAAATTATGGTTTAATTTGAATTTAATAAGTAATTATTATTCATTTTATGTTGAAATTATGCCTAAATTCCTAATTGATAAGCTGATTGGAAAACATTTATAGCTTTCAAATGGTATCAAATTTTTTGAATCCAAAACATGCGTCACATTCTATGTTTCACATACTATAGGATTAAAAAAATTAAAATTGAATTTCATGAAGTTTTGACCAAGTTAAGGTGGTCAAACATACAAGTTTTTATATTTTTTAAAAGTTGTAATAAAAAATTCATAATTAATTATTTACTTAGAAAAATTAAAAAAATATGCATGACTTTAGGACATGAGTCCTCTACTTATAGATAAAATATTATAAAAAAATATTATCATTTTATTTTGGTTAGGGTGGTCAGACAAACACCTACTTCTTATTTTTTCCCGAAATTTAAGTACCACTGCATTGAAATTTCAAATTTTCATCAAATAGATTTTTAAATTTTAAAACAAACCTAGTAGTTTAGAGACTACATTCAATTTGCTAAAGATTCTATTCTTACATATTTTTGAAATAATATAGATAAATTATTCAAATTTTTAAGTCAAGTTGCCTAACTCTGATTTTTTTGAATATTTTTCCACTTAAGGGCCTGTTTTTTCCATGATGATCTTGCACATACCCGAACATTAATGTAGTAGTTGGGAATTGATGAGAAAATATTATGATGACCTAACTAAGGATCTATGATCATATTGTGAGCTATCAAGTATCAACATCTAGGAGTAATTACTTTTGTGCTATGGCGATGTCTTCTCCTTTGGGCAGCTATAAAAAAGGGGCAACAACACATATAGGAGTTAGATTCCAAGCTACAATTTCTTGTGTTGAAGGAAATAATTTCTTTATTTTTCTTAGAGTAATAGATTTTTTTTAGAAGTTAAGTTGCAAAACTACTTTTCTTTGGTATGTTATATCTATTAAGGTTCAAAATATTGTCAGATTGACATCTGACCTTTGTTTCAAAGTTCATTTAATATTAAAGCATAAACTATTGAGGAGAAATTGTTGAGACTGTGCATGTATGGCCTTTTTCAAGTTTTCTTTCTTTATATTATTGTTTTGAATGAAACATTGTGTCTTGCAAGCTAATTTGGATAGTTTGAGTAGCAGATTTCCATATTGTATGCTCGTATGATATGGTGGCAACTTTAGAAAATTGGATTATGTCATTGGACTTCTCTGTTTTTTAAAAAGTTATTTTATTTTACTATGTTGTATTAGGAGGAAGAGTTCATGTGATTTCTAAGATTTTTTTCTATTACTCATAGAAGTCTTTATGTTTGATTGGACCTTAATGAACACTACCTATAGAAAGATTTGAATGTTTGCATTGTGCTTGAAGTTAGCCTTTGTTGTTCGTTCTCTTTCCAACAATGAAGGGTTGTGGCATTCTGTGTCTACTTATATCAATCATAAGAATGATTTGGGTTTAAAATGTTGTAAAAGCTTTGGCACATTGACTTTTATGTTTTATGTTTACATTTTCTTCTCCCCTTATCTCAAAACCCCCAAAAAGAGCCCGCTTTCTACAAAAATCCCAAAGGTATTCAGTGAGATGCAATTTATCCCCCACTCATTGAATTTCCCATAAGACTGTCGAAGAGGCACAAGCTTTGATGATCAACAATAAATAAAACCCATTCCTTATATATATAGTGCAAATATTATGGAACAATGGTAGGCATGGAATATGGAAGATAGGAGGTTGGGGAATCAAATTCCCCAACCTAAATTTTGCATCAAAAAAATTGAAACACATCCAATTAGAGGAGTCACATAGGTGCCATGTGGCACTTTCTCATTCTCTCACCTACTGAAAAGTGTCAGTTTCTAATTGGATGAAGTCAATGCTCAAGCCACAACAATGACTATGCCATGTCATCAAATTACCAACTGTACTACCATGTCACCTAATCCTGCCATGTCATCATGTTGACATCATGCTAACATCACCATGGTTAACCTTTTTAGCACACAACTTTGATCGGCCATTTCTTCTGTGTATGAGCTCCATTTGACACAATTTAAGTGGCGTTAGATTCATGTCAATGATATCTTCAATGTGGTGTTGTTTTCTTGGAATTTTGGAACATGCTAATGTTAGTGTTGTATCACCTGATCAGCCCACTTGCAAAACTTTGACCGACCATAACTTTTACATACGATCTCCTTTCAACATGATTCAAGTTGTGTTGGGTTTGTATCAGCAAGATCTTTGACATGGTGCTAATTCTTGGAGCATCTAGAACAATAAAAATATCTACCTAGATCAATCAACCAAGGAGAACAAGGACTTCCACATATTGTTAAAACACTTTTCCATTTTCATATTTTAAACAATGTAATTTTATGATTACACTATGCAAAAACCTAAAAAAATATGTCTTGTAAATGCAATTTTGAAATCACATAATGCACTAATTTTATCAAATTAAGCTAAATATGATCAAATTGAAGACATGCAAATTCTGTAAATAGGAACAAAAATATGAAAACAACAAACATGAATGCAAAAACGAATGTTTTAATGCCCAAAAAATTGAATGTGACCTTGATTAGGGACTCATTCACCCTAGGGGAATGGGTCTTAGGTTAGGGTTTTGAAACAAGTTTTTACAATTTTTTGAGTTAGTTTCAATAGTTTCAAGATTTTGACCTGATACAACAAGCAATAGTTTAAATTTTATCTGAATTCAATGTTCAATGCAAATGCAAAATGTGACAAAATGACAACCTAGAAAACCTAATTTGATATGTGTAATTATGAAGAATGTATCCCTGTACATTTTCACACTTAATTTGGACCTAATATTTCCTTGATCTAGTGTTGTAATGTCTTTTACACATTCACATTAGGTTTAAGGCCTTTTTAAGCTAAATTGACCTAATTTTTTCTTAATTTAGTCTTGTAAAGTGTATTTATTTACACCTTTACATTAAGTTTTGGGCCCTTGTAAACTAAATGAAAAATTAACTACACCTTATTTAGTGTGTTTTAAAGCGTTCCTTTACACTTTCACACTAATCTAGGTCTTCATTAACAAATTAGGCTTCTTTATGCCTTATTTGGCCTTATTTTACATCCACAAGCCTTAATTAATACATCTTTCTGAGATTAATCCTAACATTCACTAATATCCAATCATAATTCATGTATTTTTGGATTGCATGCCCCAAATTTAGTAATCTAGGACTCATATGCCACCTTGGGCATATGAGTCTCACCTAAGTTTCGTGGCCCTGATCCTGATTTTACATCAATCTAAGCATTTCTTGAAAAATGTGTCCTAAAGCCTAGCCTAATGGCACACATACACAAATTATAGCGTATGATTCTTGTGTGGCTTAAACCTAAATTAAATTAAAATTCTTGGAGGGATTTTATTCTCCTAGATCTGATGTTGGCTTGTAGTGTTGTAATTTCAAGGAATTTGGTATAAGCAAGTATAAATAGAAGGTTATTTCACTCATTTTCACCTAGAAAGTTTACAAGTCACCTAAAAATTTCAAGAGAGCATTCCTAATAGAAATTTTATGATTACAATAGTTCACAAGAGTATTCAAGAGTATTCAAGGGTATATTTCTTCATCATTTGTTGCAGCAATTCAAGATCCATCATCATGTCAAAGGCATAATGCATCAAGCATGTTGTTGAGCTAGTGTTGTGATGTAGCATCCAAGATCCAAGTTAAGCATTCTTCCATATATAATTCAAGATCAAGATCTACATTCTCCATGGCCACTTCATGCTATATTGTGGATCTATATTACAAGACATCATTCAAGGTATCATTATTTCATGTTTCATGTTTCATGTCCTTATTTCATTATTTCATCACAAGGTTCAATTACCTAAATGGGGTTTGACCAAGGAAAAACCCTATTTCCTAATAATCAACAAGTTTTTATCTCTCTACATGTGTGATTGAAGATCTAGGTTCCTTGGAGCTTGAAGGATCTTTGAAGAATAAGTTACAAGATTGAAGAAAGTTGTCCCAATTATCTCCTTGTTTACAAGATCATGAGAAGTCACCTACAGGTCACAAATTAGAGTTTCAAACCTAGAAACAAAGATTTGAAGGAAGAGAAAAGATAGGAGAGAAGATTCATGTCTTGACCCTTGGAAAAAGTAGTGGGAATGATATGCCACTTGTGGTGTATGAGTCCAAGTATTGTCATTTTCTAGGTTTCAGGAGATTTAGATCATGCACTGAAAGATTCTAGTTTTGACACAAAAACCCTAGTATAGGACTAAATAACCTAGACTAGCATATGAGTCCTAGTGGGCATCAAACAACAAGATTTTATGGTTTTGGAGCTTGTCCTGACCTCATCTTTCTTCTAGGCGCACCTCTGCTCATTCTCAACTTGTTAATTTGCATTTCAATTTTATTTCCTAGGTCATCTAGTTAGGTTTTACACATTGCATTAATTTCTTGTCTTTCCAAGTCCTAGCTTGGTGGTGAGACCTCTTATTATCTTTAATCACATCATAGGATAACCTTGATCAGATTTATTTCCTTTATTTCATCCTTGGATTGAGATTTCTAGGGTTTCCTTGAGTGAAACTAAGTGAAATAGGTCCTACTCTAGTGTGTTCCATCTCTCAAAAGGTGAAGTACACTTATTTTTGTCATTTCAATATGTAAATTTGTTTCAATTTTCAAATAAAAATTAATATGATGTAATTCTATGTAAATGATATGCAAAATGATTGATTTCTTTTGTACTTTTCAGATTTAAAGAATGTAAATATGCAATCCTAAAAACCCTAGATGCAATGCAAGGTTAAATGCAAACTAGACACCCTAAATGAGACTCAATTCAATGAAAATAAATGCAAAATAATGCCTAATCTAAATCTAGGGTGAAAGAGGACTCCAAAATTAGAAAATGCAATGATCAAACTCAGGTTCACCATAATGAAACAAAGACAATATGGGGTTTCTCTTAAATACATGGGGTTCACCAAAATGACAATAAATAACCCTATTTCTCTAATTTCATTCAAAAAATGAGATCCAAAAAATGAAGTGACTATCAACCAAAAGCTGAGTCAAATCAAGTTATGAATCATCAAATTTCTCCTTTATGCAAGGACGAGGGTGTGAGTCAAATATCAATTTGGGGAGAAAGATTAAAACCAACAAACAAACTCCAAAATGCAAGTCATAAAATGCAAATGAATGACAATAATCAAATTCAACATAAATAGTAATCAAAAGGTAGATCTGGAAAAGGGAAAACAATGTGTACCTTTCACCAAAAGTCACCTTTTGAAGGTCATTGAGGACTCATTCACCCTATGGAAAATGGGTCCTAGCTAGGGTTTCAAAAAACTATTTTCTGGGTTCTGTTCTCCTGTGTCGGCACTCCTAGGTTCTCGATTCTCATTGTTGGACAACCAGAAATAAATTTTGTATAAGATTTTTCATGATATGACAACTTTTTTTACAACTTTTATAGCTTTGGAAATTTCTTCAATTTTTCTCTTCAAAGGATCTTCAACCTAAAATCTACAATCACACATCAAAGATACAAAAATGTTGTTTGTTAGGTGAATGGGTGTTTGCCTTGGTCAAGCCCCATTTTGGTAATTAAACCTTGAAATGAAATGAAACATGAAAGAATAAATGATGAATTAACAACTCTATGTAACAACTCACGAAGTCTTATTTGAACCTTGGATTGTAGATTTACAAGTTACATGAATTAGCTTCAATGGATGTGGATCTTGATCATGAAACTTGTCTTGAAATAATGTCCTTGAACTCTACATCACCATATTAGCTCAAACAACATGCAAGATGTAATAAATCTTTGACATGATGAAAGGAATCTTTATTGCTAAACAATAATCTTTAATAATCCTGCCCTTGGATGCCTTAGAAATGCTCTTTAATTCTCTATCAATTCTCTTGTGAAATATTAGGATGCTTGAATCAAAATTTCTAGGTTGCTTGAAAGTCTTAGGATGGAACATAGTGAAATGACCTCTTATTTATACATATATTAACATTAATTCCTAAAATTCAAATATCACAAGTTGACATTGAATAATGGATTTGAAATCATTAAAGTACTACTGAAAACATATTTTAAAGGGGGCCCTAGGTCTAAGTGAGGACCCATTCACCCTATGGTGAATAGGTCCTAGGCCACTTACCTAGGACACACATTGCTCAATATTAAACATTATGTTATGGTATTTATGAATGTCAAGTTTTATCCCTCAAAAATTGTAATTAATTAGGCATGGATTTGACTTAAAGGGGCCAATTAAGGAAAATTAATTTTAATTAATTAATGAATCCCTAGATTAATGTGAAAGTGTAAAGGTACACCTTACAACACCAAAAATAAGGCACCATTAAGTCCATTTTATTTAAAAGGGTCATAAACTAAATGTGAATATGTAACACATATTACAACACTAAATTAAGGCATAATTAAGCTCATTTAATTATTAATTATTTCCAAATTAAGTGTGAAACAAGGATACTTTTTCCTACACTACAACTATAAATAATATTAGTTTTATATTATGAAATGGAGGAAAATTGGTGTTCAGGGGTTAAATTTTGGAATGACGGATAATGAGGTTTGATGGACCTATTTCTCACTATTTCATCAGGAAATGAGATCCCCAAGATGAATTGACTAACAACCCTCAGGTGAATCAACTCAAGGTGAGAATCTTTAGATTTCCTTATAACTGAAGGATGGGGGTCAAGGTCAAACAACACTTTGGGGAGAAGAACTAAAAATAGAAAATCAACCTCAAAATGTAATATAACACTTGAAACAACAATATTAAACTCAATACTTACATAGCCAAAAAACCAAATGTAGGTCTGAGAAGGGTAGAGATGTGTTTACCAATCACCAAAAGTGCTTTTTGAAAGCTGATTTGGGACTCATTCACCCATGGGTGAATGGTCCAAGTATAGAGTTTTTCTATAACTTTTAAGAGCCTCTGGTGTAGATCTCTAGCTTTTTATTTATCCAGGTTCAGTGTCAGAAAGTCAAAAAATAGATATGTAGGTGAGATTTCATGATTTGAAAACTTTGACAACTTTTGCAACTTTGACAACTTTTGCAACTTTGACAACTTTTGCAACTTTGATAACTTTTCAATCTTGCAATTCATTAGATCTTCAATCCTTCTTCAACCTAAATTTGTAATCACACACACAAGAGAGAAATTTTTTTACTTTTGGGTGAATGGGAGTTTTCCTTGGTCAAAACCCATTTTGGTAATCAAACCTTGAATTGAATTAATGAATGAAAGAGGGAAAGAAGAATGTTCAAACAAAGCTATGTTACCACTCAACAAACCCTTGAATGAAATCTTGATAATGGATATCTTAGGAGATCTACAACTTGCATGAAATGGCTGAATTGGATGTGGATTTTAACACTTGAATCGTTCTAGAAATGATGCTTTGAGTGCTTGATTTGATTTTGAAACCAACATCACAATGTTATCTCTAAAAACATGCATGATGCAAGAAGACTTTGGCATGATGGATAAACCTTGATTGATGCAATAAATGCTTGATAAATTTTCCTTTGAATGCTCTGGATCATCAAATTTTCTCTAGGAATTGAACACTTGAAAATCTAGGTGAAACTTAGTAAAATGACCTTGTATTTATAGGTATGTATCCATAATTTCTTGAAATTCAAATAACACAAGACAACATTGAAATACACTTTTGGGGACTTTAAAATACCACCAAAAAGATATTTTAAATTTAGGTGCAAAGGCCTAGGGAGGACCCATTCACCCATGGACAAATGGGTCCTAGGTCCCTATACCTGGAACACACATTGCTCATTATGAAGTGTTATGTTTAGGCATTAATTATTGTAAGGTTTCCCCTTCTGAAAATGTAATTTATTAGGCTTGTAAATGAATTAAAGGGCCAAATAAGGCATAATTAGGTTCATTTAAATTAAGAGGGCCCAAATAAGTGTGAAAATGTAAAGGGGTACATTTTACAACACTAAATTAAGGCATTATTAAGTATATTTTAACTAGGAGGGCCCAAAAAAGTCAAAAAAGGTAAAGGATACAATTTTCTACACTACATATTATAAAATTATGTTAAAGTGAATACAACACCTTTTTCCAACATTCTCCCACTTTTTGTATGTATTGTAAGGGGGAAACATAAACTTGAAAATATCAAGGGAACAATCCTTATAGCTAGCATGTACCATCAAGAAATATAAGTTCTTAATGTACTCCATCAAGATACCTGTAAGAATAATCAAGTTGACCAACATCCCGAACACCTACCCTCTAATTATCCATCATGTCAATGCAAAAAATATAATATCCCATCTAAATAAACGCCATATTAATTATCATATAGAAGCATAAATCCTATCCCAAGTTTATATCCAAACACAAAAACTAAATTTAATGGTACACAAAAATGCATTATTAGTTGTTAGGAAATAATCACTATAGCTAGAGTAACAACCACAACTAGTTGCCAACATATCCAACAAACCATTTCTCAAAACTAAGGTATACACATCATAATAGGGAAACCTCAAGCCATCAACATATCCAACCCAATCCACTATCCTAGAATTCTCACTACATGGATAACGCCAAATGTAAAAAATGATCAAGGAATCCAAAGATACACTAGTACCATTCACATAGAAGGTATAATAAATATCATGTAGTACTAATGAAAATCCAAAAAGATATGAAAATCCTATAAATGAATCTATTACAATACAACTCTCATCACTAGTCTCTATAACTATCCCAATTTCTCAACACTCAACAAAGGAAAGAGATCAAGGAGCATCCATGTTTTCACTAAAAATGAATGAAGTACACTAATAAAAAATGACCACAAAATAGTGATCACCATATCTCCACACAAACCTCAACTCCAATGTCATGTAATCACAAACATTCAAGAAGAAACAATACCAAAGAGATAAATTGCAAATTAAAGCATGCAACATGTCCTTCTAGTGCCTAAGATGTGATAAGTATGATCGCCTTAATAAAAACTCAAAGAGAAAAAGAATATCACATCTAACCATAACCAATATTTAAGCCTCTCAAACCAAAGAAGATCAAACCAAATAGTTCACTCCCAAAACCAATGGAATAAGCCCAAAAGAAATTCTACACACCTCAAATAAGCTAAAAATTTATTACATGAGAAGAGAAATAAAGAAACAACTCATGCAAGAAAATCCTTAAATAAGCCCTGTAGAACTATTATCATAGCTCAAGGCTCATTCTTATGAAAAATAAACCATGAAACAAAATACATCTAAAAACAAGGTAGGTAATACCATTTAAATGATTTATCATCAAGTGAACCAAGAGTGGGGAATCATAATGGTTCTCTAGGATAGCCAAGTCACTGTGACTCACTCCAAAAATAATATCCTTTATATGTCCATGTTGAATTCACATCCAAACCAAGTGCAATATCCTTAGTCTTCTTTCTAAAACCTCATCAAAGATTATCCATCTCAACACATGATCTGCAAAACTATACATCTCACAACCTTACCAAAATTTGAAATACATGTACAATCGATAATTTCATACCAAATAAACTCCAATACAACACTGAAATTACCAAAATCTCACTAGATAAATGATCACATCACTCATCAATCAAGTTATCTCAAATCACCACCAAAGATTCAATATTAAGAATCAAGAACTCTGCATGATGTTATGATCTACATCTCCTCAAAAGAATATCATATGTCCTAAGTGAACTTATCTACTCCTAAGATCACCTTTATCATACCAACACTCTAAGTAAAAATCAAGAGTACACCATGGTACAATAACAACCACATTTTAAATAAGGATCAAATGTCAAATTGATAAATCCTATCCAACAACTCACCATCTCTTTATCTATCCCTCTATCTCTATCTATTCACCTTTCTCCCCCTCTTTATATCTCTAGGTATTTATCTCTCTATATCTATCCTCTCTCTCTTCCTATCTATCCCTCTCTCTAACTATATATATATCTCCCCTATATAACATTTTATCTCTCCCCTCCCTCTTTATATATCTCCCTCTATCTCTATCTCTTTATCTCTCAATCTCTACATATCCACATCTCTTTTTATCTCTCTATATCTCCCCCCCTTTGTAGAATCTCCATCTCTCCTCCCTCTAACTCCATCTCTCTATCTCCATTTTTATGTTTACCTCCCTCTCTTCCTCTCTATCTCCATCTCTCTCTAACTCTACATATCTCACCCTCTCCCTCTCCAACCTTTTATATTTGTAACCTATCTATATCTCTCTCTATCTTTATCTTTGTCTCTACTTATGTCTATGTCTTTGTCTATATTAGTATATTTATCTCTATCTTTATTAATATCTCTATTTCAATTATATCTCTACCACTATCTCTATCTAACTAAGCTATCTCTAATCTCTCCCTCTCTCTCTCTCTCTCTCTCTCTCTCTCTCTCTCTCTCTCTCTCTCTCTCTCTCTCTCTCTCTCTCTTCTAACTCTATCTCTATCTCCTCTATCTTTCTCTCTTTTCCTCTTTATATCTCCACATCTATATATCTATCTATCTTTACCTCCATAACTTTATGTCTTTGTCCTCTCTCACTCTCCCTCTTCCCCATCTCCATTTATAATTTTCATTCCTCTCTCTATCTCTCTTCTTGTCTCTTTATCTCCCTCTCTCCCTATAATTATCTCTATCTCTCTATTTATCTCCCTCTCAATCTCTATATTTCTATCCCTCCCTCCCTCTATCTATCCCTCTCATTCTATATCTTCTTCTATACTATTGTCCCTCCCTCTCTCTATCTCTCTCCCCACCTCTCTATCCTTCCCTCTGTAATTATCTCTCTTTTATTATATCTTTCTCTCTCTCTGACTCTATCCCTATATAATTATCTTATTTTTCTTAAATTATATATAAGGAAAGAGCATTATATAATGCACTTGTGATAAGGCTTGGTAATTATTGATCCATAATGCTTACATGTTGTGTGAAATTCTAGATAACATGCATGAATTTTTTTTTTTTTAAAAAGCAATCTTTTTTGTCCCATAATTTGATGTGCTCACCCATTTCCTTATATGAAATCTTGTAATATAATTTTTCATTTTTAATTTAAATGAATATTTTTAAGTGTTGCATATTTTAAGATGCATGCTCATTCTGAAATTCATATCCATCTTAAACTGGGGGCCAAATATAAAAGTGAAAATTTCATACCCATGCTATTTCCCATTTAGTTTGTGTGAAATTTTAGAGAATGTCTTAATACACGTGTCTATTAAAAAACAACACAATTTCAAGTAGATAGTGTTGACCTATCTCCATACATACACACGGTCTTATATAGTTACCCAAACCTTTTCTCTACATCCATATAATTTAATAAATTCAATCAAAATTTATACTCAATATCTCTATCCATACACCCATCCCCGTTCATCCATTACACTCTTCAATTTTATTGTTCTCATGTGTTGAGTTATTTTGTTGGGATAGGTTCGAACTTACAAATTCTAACTTTAATTTAGTTGCCTCCTCACATTCTACTACTCATTGTGAGTAGAAAGAAACACATTTGCATCAATTGATGTCATGCACTTGTATATAATAGAATTCATATGCATCAATCTCACATCTTATCACATTTGATTAACCTCTCTTATATAGAAGAATCTAAGGAGCAATAAAAAAAAATACTTTAGTTTGGTGCATTGAAAGAATTATTAATATTCCTTCTAGAGAATAATTTTTCTACAAATCTTTTACACACATTTCTTATGATTGACCTCGAAGAATATTTTCCCTTGCATGACATTAAAAATCTTCTAAAGGTGTTTCCAAATATCGTCAGTTTTAAAAGTAGAGAATAAGGCTAAATAGACAAAGATAAATTTTGGTAGTCATAGAGTGGAAATGTAGAACCACAAGATCAAATCCATGTGATGGACATGGAAAAGACCCTAAGACATTAAATTTAATTGAAATAAAGCACTACACTAAATAGAGTCATCAAATTTCAAGTCTACTTATAGACTAGACTAAAGAATCTTCATCAAAGGCACTTATCCTTCAATCATTGAACTAAGTATGTCCATATTTTACATTCACTTTCTTAAATTAAATTTTAATTCAAAATTACATTAGCTCACAAAAATACAATTAACTAATCTAGATTAATTATTTATGAATGTGTATACACGGTATTTGATTAGTCTATATATCACATTTAAAGAATATTTATTTTTCTTTACAAAGATATTTTATTATTAATTTTTTTTATTTTTATAAAAAACTATATTATGATTTTTTACATTATTGTTAAAAAAACTACATTCACATTTATTATAAATATAACATAAATATAACTATTACATATAATTTATAAAAAGTATTATATAAATACAATTCAAACAAAAATTCAATTAAATAATTTGGAAAGTCACAACACTTTAAACAAATGTTTGAAACATAAACCATTATGATTAAACTAATGATTTTCCTACATGATGGTCTTCTTTTTCATATGACTAGAAGTATACATTGAGACCATTTATATATATTTTATGGAAACAAAATGTGAAATTTAATGTGTTATCCACCTAAACATGTTAGAAGGTTTAGAAGATCAAGGAAGTGACTAGGAAGGGAAAGAACTGGGAAGGGACTGTATGCTTTTGTGATTGGCCCCAGATTGATGTCCTTCAATTATCTCTTCAAAACCAATTAATCGTTGGTGGACAGCTCGTAACGGTTTTTCCGTGTTGTTCACGGGCATTCAGTGGGCATACGTTTCTGTACCATCCTTAAAATGATTTTACCTAGAAATGAAGGCAGATTGGCCCACAGATTTTAGATCATTATCCCAAGCCCCGCCTTTCGTTTGCTACACCACCTCCACCCAATCACTTTCTGCGTTTCTTCTTCCTTCGCTTTCAAATTATTCTGTTTCTGTACATTTCTTTTCTAGTGGCTTTCAAATCATTTTGCTCCTATGGATAGGTGATGGCATGAATCACACAATTGTCACTGGGAATAAAAATGTCACGACAATGACACCATAAGCTTGATACAGGACATATGCATGCTCCGAGAATGTCTCTATAAAGAGAACACACAAAGGTTCATTCCATTTCACTTACTTACAAAGCGCCTGAACGGTACTTTGCTCTGTGCACATAGGTTTCAGGTTAGAATTGCAATGAAGAATTCTATTTTCTCTCCGTTTTGTAACATTTCCTTTCTCATGGAGTTGGGCTACGGGCGAGCATGGAATGGAAACGACTGTCAGACATGGCGACACTTTGCTGCTCGTGTTGACTGAAGGAAGAAAGCCTCTGAAGGCAAATTTTTCTAAGAAGATCATTGAATTTAATTTGTAATGGATGCTCTTCTTAAAAAAATTTGGCCTCTTTATTGCTGTTTTTGACAGGTGTAACAGCGCCTTTTTTCCTCCAGTCTATCTCGGGTGGCAAATTGTCGCCATGTTTATGCTTATAACGAGGGCTGGTGTTCTTTGGGCCGGAACTTCGCAAACAACTGATCTTCAATTAACCTTAGGCAGAAATCGTCGAGGCTCAACACATTCGACAGATTTTGTGAGTTGCTCTCATGGATGCAAGATGTTTGTGATCTCCCATCATGTGCAGATATTCCAGCACTAGAACTACCTCTGCTGCGTAGAATATGAAGACATGACAAGACGAAGGAAATCTTAGTTATTGAAGGCCGGAGGCAGAGGAAAAAAATAATAATTCACGCACAGTAAAAATTTAAAACATAAAATATTATTTTCTAACACACAGAGCTGCTGCTCGTAATTTTCTGTTTGCTCACATTCACCTTTTTCTCATTCATTTTTGTATATAGTGTGGGCTCACTGCTACATCTATTAAATCCATTCTGCAAAAGATAACTGTCTATTCTGCTGTACCAAGCTCTTGGGGCTTGCTTCAATCCATACATTGCCTTTTTCAATTTGTAAACTTTGTCTTCTTGACCCAGAATTTCATACCCAGGTGGCTGATCCACATAAACTTTTTCTTCTAAATAACCATTTAAAAAAGCTGACTTCACATCCATTTGAGATACAGACCACTTATTCTGAGCTGCTAATGCTAAAATCATCCTTATAGTATCCAATCGTGCTACAGGTGCAAATGTTTCATTGTAATCAATTCCAGGCTGTTGTGAATAGCCCTTTACAACCAATCTTGTTTTAAGCTTCTGAACTTCATCTTTTTCATTCAGTTTGGTTTTATAAATCCATTTCACTCCAATTACATCTTTGTCTTTTGGAAGACTGACTAGTTCCCATGTCTGATTCTTCTCAATTGCTTCAATTTCTTCATCCATAGCACTTACCCATTTATCATCTTTGATTGCATCTTCAAAATGAATTGGATCTTCTATTTGAGAATAAAATGCACAAAGAGAAATCTGATCTGAATTATTCTCACCTTCATTTTGCTCATATATATCTCTTATGCTTCTAATTTTCTGTCTTCTCAGACTTGCCAATGTAGGATTTGACATATCACTTGAACTTGTGGAAAGTGGACCTGATGGTCCTGCTGTAGATGGTGTTTGTTGTCCTCTTGTTGGACTGCTTCCTTGAATGATTGAGGCTGTTCTTATAGTCGACGCTAGTGTCACTTGTGGACCACTTTGCTGAGCTTGAATGGGAGTGGTAGGAGTCACAATAGCTGGAACATTTGTTGATGCTGGAACTTCATTCTCCTCTTGAGGTATACTGGCTGAAATATTGACTGTCTTCTCTATACTTCCATCCTATGCTTCATCTTCTATAAATTGTACATCTCTGCTGATTATAACTTTATTTGTTGTTGGATTATAGAGCTTATAAGCTTTGGATTCTTCACTGTATCCAACAAATATACATTTTTCTCCTTTGTTATCTAGCTTCCTTCTCAATTCATCAGACACATGTGCATATGCTACACATCCAAATACTCTTATGTGAGTAACACTGTGTTTTCTTCCTGTCCATGCTTCTTCAGGTACTATATTCATGACACTTTTTGTTGGACACCTAATCATTATATAGGTTGCACAAGAAATTGCTTCTGCCCAATATTCATTTGACAAATGTTTGGCTTTCAACATGCTTCTAGCCATTTCCATGATTGTTCTGTTTTTCCTTTCAGCTACTCAATTTTGTTGAGGTGTGTATCTAGTTGTGAATTGCTTGTGAATTCCATGATCTTTGCAAAAATTAAAAAATTCTCTTGAAATATATTCACCACCTCTATCTGTTCTCAACACTTTGATATAATAACCACTTTGTTTTTCAACCAAATTCTTGAACTGACGAAACAGATCAAACACTTCATTTTTCTGCTTTAGAAAATAAACCCATGTTTTCCTTGAATAATCATCAATGAATGTCAAAAATAAAATCTACCACCTATTGAAGGTGTTTGCATTGGTCCACACAAATTGAATGTATAATTTCCAAAGGGGCTTTTGCTCTAGTTGACTTTCCTACTGGAAATGATTCTCTATGTTGTTTTCCTAAAATGCACATACATACTCTTTCTAGTTTTCTATTAAAGGTAGTCCCATTACATACCTTTCCTATTAAGTAAATTTAAACCTCAAAGTTGAGATACTAAAATCTCGAGGTGCTGTAATAATTTTCATCTTTATCGCTTGAAAGATTATGCATTTCTGCTGGTTTCTTCTCTACCCACTTGTGAATTCATTAAGTGTTGTGCTTGAGCAATTTATATTCAAATCGGCCTTATCTTTAGGAAAACATTACATTGTTTGTCATTCTGACTTTTGCAATAAGCTGGTTGCTTGGGTATTGTTGTCTAAAAGTATTGCATAGACCATTCTTAAAGGTTACTCTATACCACTTGAACCACTACACTCATTAAGTTATGTTTCAGACCAGGCACAAAATACACATCTGAAATATATTTTTTCTCCCCCTGTTTAGTTAGAATATTGACATCTCATTTTTCCTTACTGACACTTTGTTGTCATTACCCAATGTAACATCAGACTTTACATTCTCATTAAACTTGAAAACATTTCTAGATTCCCTGTCATATGATTGCTTTCTGACTGAATCTAAAAACCATACATCTTTCATTTGCTTGAGCAACATTACAAGCTAAAAACATTGTTCTCTTATCTGAATCCTGATTTTGACCTTCTCTTAAAAAATTTGCATTTTGTCTATTATTATCATACTGCTTCTTTCTACACTTATTCATATAATGCCCATATTTTTTACAGTAGTGACATTGGACTTGAGATTTATCATACCTTTGATTTTGTGACTGATTCTGTGTTGAGTTTTGGCTTGAGCCTTGATTGTTGCATCTTCCACTTGAGTTTGATATATTGTATCTTTCACCTCTGTAAGAGTTTCTTCCTCTTCCTCTTGATCTACCTCTGCCTCTTCCTTGACTGACTGAAGCCTGAGTTTTAAAAGCATGCTCCAGTGATGTGTCTGCTGACCTTTTCAGCCTTGGTTCATGAGAAATTAGAGATGCATACAGCTCATCAACTGAGAACTGTGAGAGATCCTTTGTCTACTCTATAACAACTACAACCAGTAGAAATTTTGTGGGCAAACTCCTTAAAATCTTTTCAACAACTCTGGTATCTTCCAGATTTTCTCCATGAGACCTAATTTGATTAACCACCCCAATGACCTGGGTGTAGAATGAATCTACAGATTCATTGTCCTTCATACATATTGTTTCAAAATCTCTTCTCAGCATTTGTAGCTTTGCTGTTTTAACTTTTGTCATGTCTTGATAGGCTGTCTGAAGTATGTCCCATGCTTGTTTGGACTTTGTTGCTGCTGGAATCCTTGGAAAAATGCTCTCTTGTACAGCTTGAAACAGATAAAATAAAGCCTTTGAATCTTTCTTTCTTGTGTCCTTCAATAAGTCTTTCTCTGCTTGTATTAAAGTATTGTATGCTACTGCATCTGCTGGCTCTGCAAATCCATTCTCTACTAAATCCCATATATCTTGTGAGCTAAATAGTGCTTTCATTGTAATTGACCAGTACTCATAATTCTTCCCATTAAACTGTGGAATTTGTGGGTTTGTCAAGCTTGTGCTTGCTGCCATTTTTGAAATTTACCCAGATAATCTGCTTTGATCAAATTGACTCTGATAATCAAACTTGCTCTGATACTCGAACTTACTCTGATACCACGTGAAGGCCGAAGGCAGAGGAAAAAAAAATAATTCACGCACAGTAAAAATTTAAAACATAAAATATTATTTTCTAACACACAGAGCTGCTGCTCGTAATTTTCTGTTTGCTCACATTCACCTTTTTCTCATTCTCATTCCTTGTTAAAAATAAAATACAATTACAAAAATATATACTGCAGGTAAAAAGTCACGTGAAAGATTTTTCACGGATGAGAGGGAACGAAATTACAATTTAAATTCAAAATCACCTAACTAACTTTTCCTCCGTCAAAATGCATTAAATACAATGACCTTTTCATAATATTAAAACTTAAATATTAATTCCCTGGCGGTGGCAGCTTTCTCCATAGTTCCGTGCGGTATCGCGATGGTTAAATTCTTGATAAACTGCGGTGGTTAAAAATAAAACAAACTTTTACGAAGTCCCCCGTGATATCGTGATGAATATTTTATTGATTGCGACATAACGGGCATTGGCTGGAGGTATGGCAGGCGGTTGATGTAAAACAAAAAGCTACGGAAGTCTCCCGCGGTATCGCAATGGCTAATTTATTGATTGCGATATAGCGGGCAGTGGTTGGCAGGGACGGCAGCAGTTAGGGTTAATATTCCAACAGTTATCATGTTATAAGGGAAATTTAAAAAAATATCAATTACTGAACTATGAATCTTTATTTTGGTTTGATTCATTGTTTGGCAATAAGTTGTATTTGGGCATGATTATCCAGAGAGCTTTAATGAAGGGTATGATTATCTAGAGAGTTCTAATGGAGTGACACTGTTAGGATTCACATTTTTGTGCAGCCAAACTTTAATGGGGAGTGGCGATTAGGGTAAAGTCGAGGCATGCCGAGAGACATCTGCTTCTACCGCTGGTGCTGCTAACAAAACCCCAAAGCCAATGCCACGAGTTTCTGTTTTTACAATCTTTAATCTTTGTAGGCTCGAACACCAGACCTGCCAGAATAATCGGCATGTCCATGCACACAATAAATCACACACCACACATATGGCTCCTTAAACAAACAAAAAAACCCATTTTCCCCAGTCCCTGAACAATGTTAACGAGTTGCAGAGGAGACGTGGCTGTTTTGCAGGAGGGCAGTTTGCCTCACTTTTTTTTTTTTTTCTAAAATCAGACGCTCACATTTCTATTTCAACACCTTATCGTGTTTCTTCTTCCACGATTTGCAAAAAGTTTGCATCTGTTTGCAGGTAAAGCTTGGCCAGCCAGGCCCAGATGAGCTGGGATTTACTGACTTTATTTCGGTAGAAGAATTTGGTGGTGCCAGAGTAAGTTCAGTTTCCATTTCAGAGTCCCAAAAAATAATCTGATTGTCATAGAAGAATGCTTTTTCTTGGTACAATTTCTATTTGTTTGATTTGTTTGGGCGTGCCTCAGGCCCAGATGAGCTGGGATTTGCTGACTTTATTTCGGTAGAAGAAATTGGTGGTGCCAGAGTAAGTTCAGTTTCCATTTCAGAGTCCCAAAAAAAATCTGATTGTCATAGAAGAATGCTTTTTCTTGGTACAATTTCTATTTGTTTGATTTGTTTGGGCGTGCCTCTCTGGCTCTGTGCGTACCTTTTTCCTATGCCTTTACTCATGCTTCGGGGTATCGATCTTTATCAACGCGAGGCCCTTCCCCCTTACCTATAAAAATGTTACAATGGCATTATATGGTAGTGTGCAAAATCCAGACCTTCCTCCAAGTATGCTAGCACTGCAAATAACACAGAAACTTGCATTAGGAAAAGATAAGATAAAAGTTTAGGTGGTTTTTAAGTCACTTCCAACTGAGATCAATTTTGTGTCACTTTCAAGTGAAGACCAATTTTGAACTTGTGATAAATCAGTCCAATTCATCCAAGGCTTTAAGCTTGATTACACCTTGATGATCAGCTCTAGATTTTACTTTTTTTTAACAATATAGTTTACTCATCATCATGGCTTGCATATGATTCTTAAACATGGCATATTTTTCTTAGGTACAACTTTTAGTTTTAGTGTGTATAGTTTGTCATTAGAGCACGTTAAACATTTTTCACTCCACAAATGATGTAAAATTCTGTAAACCATTTCTTATTGAAGATGTGCATTATTCCTTTCAGGCTCATGGTTTTGAAGATAAGTTCAAAATTTGAACTGGCCCGGTTCTGTCGTACAGTTGGTGCTGTGTCATTGGTGGGTATTACTATATGCCTTGTGTAAGTTGATTGTGAATTCAAGATTCACAGATTTCTATAAAGGAAGGCATTCTATCTGTTTGCAGGTAAAGCTTGCCAGCCAGGCCCATATGAGCTGGGATTTGCTGACTTTATTTCGGTAGAAGAAATTGGTGGTGCCAGAGTAAGTTCAGTTTCCATTTCAAAGTCCCAAAAAATAATCTGATTGTCATAGAGGAATTCTTTTTCCTGGTACAATTTCTATTTGTTTGATTTGTTTGGATTTTACATAAGCTGAATTTCCAGCTTAAGACACATTCTGAGATGTAGTTTCAATATGCTTTTTCCTTTTGACAAATTACTTTTCAGCACAGTTGGAAGCCTGCATTTTAATTCGGACTTTTTGGTTTTGTGCTTGGCAGTCAGTGTGTCCTGGTGCTTGTCTGATGCACATATTTCAAAGCCGGTCCTGCATTTGAAGCTACCAAGAAGAGCCTAATTTTCAATGTGAGTGGGTATTTAGGTCATAAGTTGCAGGAAATGGCAATCCAAACTTTTTTTAACTATTTCTCTAATTTTGGGTTTCATAGCAATTAAATGAGAGTCTTCCTTTTTCCCTCCCTGAGTTTTGGTTTGATTCCAAAGATCACGTGTTTTGATTTTCAACCTAGCCACTATCAAAACATGATGTTGTGGACGTAATGTGCATCCTACTCTTGCAAAACTCTTGTAATTTTCAACACAACCCAACTTCAGGAAATGGAAAACTTCTTGTACGTATCGTTTCTTGTACTTCCTTGAAAATTTTGTTTTAAGAAATTATCCAGGAGTTGAGTCTGATTTTGCATTTTATGTTTACTATGATGACAGAAATGCATTTCAGGTATCAAATTAGGCAGCGCTTCTTTACTTTTCTTGTGGTAGATCAAATTTGGTGTGTTCATTTGTCTCTTATTGTTACAAATTACATTGTGGTGATTCTTATATAATTTTGGCATGACGGAGCTGAAATTTGAAATGTATGAAATCAGCAAGGAAATAATTTTCATAAGAATAATCAATTACTGTAATATGCTAAATGCAACATTCTTTTTCCCTGCAGTTAGAATAGCAAATGTATGCCATTAGTGTCTCATCTGACATTTTTGTTGGTCACAATTATCTCTATGGGCCAGATTAGCTTGTGGTCTTGCTTGACTCTATGGATCTGTTGTTGAATTTTTTTATTTTCTCTTTGATAATGTTGAAAATTGTATTTTTTCTATTGGTTTGAATATGCAATTGGTCACCTTTTTAGGTACCATATATTTGCCATGAGTGGTAAACTTTTCAACTGGTTGCAAATAATAGGACATTATCATAAATAGAAAACCAAACACCATCTAGGAGGGAAAGTTGGTACAATTTGTAGATCTAGGAATAAAGTGTCCCTATATTTGCACAAAGTTTTTCATGCTTCACTCCCCATTTGACTAGTATGTTACTACTGGCAGTGAATTTTTCCTTTATCATCATTCTCTGCAACAGGGTTCGAGACTCCATTATCCAAACTGTATCATCTTATAATGTTTATCAAAACTATAATTTTTATGTATTAGGTTAACCTTTGTTTCTTACAGAGGGAAGAGAAGGGAAGGATATATGCATTCTATATTTCAAACGAGTTCCACAACCAGGTACTCTTGCAATGTGAGATTATAGATAGGTGGTATATGTGAGAACAGCCTTGGTGGCAGGGGAAGATCTTTTCAACTTAGTGGGACTCTAAAATAGTTTCATCTAATTCAATTTGCTCATTTTTCATTAAAACTATACATCTAATTCAATATTGAGAGACTTTGCACCAAAATTGCTTTGTTGGAAGGCCTAAAACCAGGATTATTTTGTTGTCTTAGACAGAACAATTAATCTCTTAGCTTGACCATAGTTATTTTACTTGTGTTCCTTGAAGGTTTTATCTACACAAATGCCCCTTTCAAATCATAGCAAAACTTATTTGATGCTTTGCTTGGGCACACTCTTATAGATAGAGGCGTTTCATAGTGGAAGAGCCAAGTACCATGCATCTAGTCCATAGATCAAAGCATGTTGAAGACTTATAGCTAATGACAGTATGAACGACCTATTATAATATTATTTTATTTTTGATAGATACAAATATAAAGAGAGGAACAACAATGCCCAATCATAGATTGGAAAAGTCATCTGGTTTCCTCATGGGCTACCAAATATAATACTTTTCAGTCTTATAAACAAATGTTTAAACTAATAGAAAGCACTGGAAATCAGATTTCGAAGGTAGATAGTTCAAACTAAAATACTGCTGATTTCATTTATTAAAAATTTAAAAGTAAATACAATCTTTTTCTGTCATAGCTTCTCTGGTATATACTATATGTTATTATCAACAGATTATGAATTTCAACATTTAAATGTGTTAAGGTGATAGGGTTTTCCTTGCTGCCCTACTCAAATTTAAAAGGTTGTTTTAAAGATTAAATCTTCACTCTACAACTCACAATGGTATAAAAGTCATATTTTCTGTTTACTTCTACTTTCACAATTAACATAGTTTGAAACTGCAACTCAGAGAAACACACACAATTGGCACAAATTCAATAGATATTCAAATCTGATTATAAAGAGTAATTTAAGACCTGACTATGAGTTCATGGGAGTTTATTGCTGATGATGAAATTACAATGTTGGAGTATATCCAGTGTCCTGATGCGAGCAAATGCACAAGTCGTTGAATAAAAACCAACATTTGATTTGTTCTTTTTTCCTTTCCAAATTGCTAACAATTAACAAGGATGTCAGCATCATAAAATCCAACTTTAGCTATTTAACATATTAATGAACATTGAATATGCTTCCAAGTAAAATGCAATCTGAATATTACTTATATTGCTTTCATTTTCTGCTAAAAGTAGCTTTTGGCAGGCCAAATATGAAAAAATATATGATTAAAAGGGAAGGGTGGGAGCAGGACAGTTGCATGGATAACAATACAAAAATCTCCCTTCCAAAAATCTAATATTTGCAAAAACAGTCTTTTCAAGGGTTTCTAGTAGGGTCGTGAGTTGCATAAAGGATTACTTTGTTTTCGCAGGTATGGCTCTGTTTTTTTTTTGTAGGGACAACCCCCACAATCAAGTACCCAATTTTTTTTTTAGCAATGGTTTGTCTAAGATGTCTCAAACAACATGATCAGTATTGGCAACCATTTGATGGGTTACTAGATGCTGGCTTGACGGTTGTTAGCTTCCTTTTTCAGGGGATTTGTCATCTCGACTTGCATCCTATATGGGGAGCTAATATTTGACCATTTCAATTTTTGGAGTTAAGAGGATATTGTAGTATTTATTACAGTATTTTGAATTTTCATCTATAGATATATGGGTGTTAATGCTAAATATGATCAATAATGGCAACCATTTGCTGAGTTGCTGACTTTTGGGCTGATGGTTGTTAGTTTCCTTTTTTGGGGGGGAATTTTCATCCTAATTGCACTCTATATAGGGAGCTAATATTTAAAAATTTCAAGTTTTGGAGTTATGAGGATACTGTAGTATTTATTTACGTGTTTTTATTCCACTCTAAATTAGCTATTCTGCCACTTTGGTGCAAGTCTTCAATGACTTGTAACTAAGATAATTCAGTAGGTTGGATAATAAGATGGATATTATACAAACCATACTCAAACTCTTATTATGCAGAGAAAAATAAATCATAGTTATTTAATATTTTGTGGATTGGAGTGAAATTATAGCTACAGAAAATCTTGCAAACCTCCAGCAGAGATCCATTTCAGCCTCTAGGTATAAAATTTTGAAACTATTGCTTTGCCATATAGGGCTCCAGCAAAGCCCTCACTACATTGCTGCGGACCATGCTTCATAACAAATCCTCGGTATTTAGAATCCCCAGATATATTCTATTAAATAGATGAGGTGCACTAGGAAATAATGTGGGCTTTAAAGCTGTTATGTCATCCATTAGCTTCAAGATGTCCCCTTGATAAAATTCAATAGCAACACCATTATGTGTCATCCCAGTAGTTCTTCACTTTACAACTTTCCTATTCAGTGTAGCTACCTTTCATGAAATCACTATTTGGGTTGTGGATCAACCAAGTCTACAGATGAATTTACTACCCTTAGACACATCATTACTACTTGAATTTATGGAATGGATCGATTCTGACATGTTGCTTTGCATATTCCAATTCTCACTCTAGCAATGACTTTGCAGACCAAACACTATTCTCCACACCTGATTCTTGGACTTAGATGTATTGTTGCTAATCTGCTTTCACTAGCAGCTCTTTCTGTTGTCACAAGTAACTTTTGGATCACCTTTTTGTCTGGAAAATTCACAAAATTGAATAGCAAAATCTCACATATTTCTACAGAACATTCTGTTAAACCCAAATTCCTTCTCCCATACATTCTTTAACTCAGAAATCATTGGAAAAATACACTTGGCGAAGTTCCTGGACAAAAATACAACACATTCCTATATGATGGTATTTGATGTGTGTACTGATAAGATTAGGTATTTCTGCAAATTTTGTCCATGAATCCTCACTATAGCCATAAAAATAAGTTCATATCCCTTTGCCAATATAATTGTATAGAAACCATGAAAGCTGAACAAATTTTAATCACATCAACATCCAAGAGAGACTTTTAATGCCTAATGGATTTACCATTACAACAAGATCTTGAAGCGGCGAAAATACCATAGAATATCTATAAGTACAAAAACAATGTATATTTCAACAAGAGTCTGATTTTGGCATTCCTCGGTCATACAAGCATCCCACAAGATATTGACATTCACACTGATTACAAAAGGGAAATACCAATTTTGTGTAGCATTCTGGATCACCATTGAATTCACCGCACCCACATATTGTGCAATGGCAATTTGGAGCGTTCCATTTTCCTGTTGGCACAGTTTCTCCCTTCAACCTCAATCGATGGATGTTCTAAAGCATGGTCCACAGCAATCAGTGGGTTATATACTATGGGTGCTAGCAGAAGTAGCTATTATTGCATCCGATATACCCTTTATTATAATTATAATAATTAATTGCACTAGTTATCATCAATGTTTATCAAAATTTGGGCTTTAGACTCATGTTATACATTGACATTGAACTTTATCACGCGTGTCTATTATTTAATTGTTTGTCTAGTAAATTTTGTAGGTTTGTACTAAATGTGGTTTGCTTGGGTACTATAATCACAAACTCAAGATGAACTACTGCTCTATGTGCAAAGAAATGTGAAAACATTTCTACAATGAAATTGCCTTATGCTTCCAAACTCTTTTTCAGGTAACGTGCACTTCTGTTGAGAATGGCAGTACTAAATGTTTTGTTGCTTCATTCCATCATATACTATTTCATGTTTTATTTATAGTAGATTCTCTAGTTTTGTTAGTTCATAACTATCTTTGTTGTTTCGCAGGAATTGCAATCAATGAACATTGTGCCTAAGTTACACTTAGCAGATGCGTGAATCAATGGAAGAGTCAGAACCATGAAATTTTGATGACAGCTAACCAAAAAGTTACCAAATATGTTTCAAGATTTGCATTTATAGTAGTGTACTAAGTAAAAGAGTACTACATTTAAGTTTTTCATATTTAGTCTTGTCTCTAATTTAAGTAGAGCAGATGCATGCTTAGAGTTTCCTCCTTGAACACTATTTATTCAAGGAAGATCTTGAGCAACCAAGAGTGTTATGTAAATTGTAAATTGTCAATTTTCAAGTGTGAATTAAGGCGTTTTATTCAAGGAAGATCTTGAGCAATCGAGAGTGTATGTAAATTGTCAATTTTCATGGAAATAAGGTTCTTATGCATTATAATTATTTATGTTGTTTCAATATTTTGGCTATTATCTTTATATTTGCATTTTGTAGTTTATAAAAGATGAATCTTCTATGGTCTTATTCTTTGTTTCTGCCTTTATTATGCATGGTCTTGCTTACTCTAACAGCGCATGGTTCTCTTCAAATAAACATATTTAAAGACCATTTATAACATATATTGCTTGAATGCTAGATAAGTAATGGGAATAATTATAGGTACTTGTGTTGTCCTTTCAGTCAATTGTTGTTGTAAGAACTATAGTTGTCACCCCATTCTTATCTGAAACACCTTTGGAATTGAGGAACATGAATGAGCCAATTAATACAAAAACTGCTTCCGAATATGTTGTGCATGGCCAATTAACACTAGGTTTTCATCCTCCTACTCATTGGTAGTCAAGATTAATCTGAACAAATAGATGGCAACTTTGTGAAATGGATATTACATAGACCTTTCAATGATTAAATGCAATTAGTATTATTATTTGTTGCATTGATGTGTAGCACAACAGTTGCAACATATACACTAGGTTCACATCCTCGTACTGATTGGTAGTCAAGATTAATCTCACATTTTTCCTATGCCAAAACTATTTTTCTAGTCTTAGCTAGGAACTTCGCTGCCCTGTAGCTCTTGTTTTGATTAATGATAAACAGGGTTTTGAAGGGACCTTGAAACCCTGTTCAAAGAAGAGCAAAGGCAACAAAGGAAAGAAAATTAGTTTCCCAACCAAACACCAAACCACAGGCTGATAATAGAACCATCAACACACCAAACAGAATCATGGATCTAAACAACAACAAATCTTGCACTAGAAAATCTAACACCCTTAGCCCTAGGGCGAAGCTCCCAAATAGACTTTGAAAGCCCCTTCTTTCTATGCTAAACCAAGGTCCAAGAAACCTTAGAGTCGAAATCCTCTGATCGAGGAGAGAGGGGAGGGTCTTCCCAGGCCACAATAGCCAAGGAAGGCCCCAACAAAGTCAAACTAGAAGAAGGCACCTCCGGGAGGGAGACCAGAGAAACAAAGCAAGGAACACAACCAAGATCCCCCAAGGGCTGAGCTGATAGAACTAAAGAAGGCACGATCAAAGAATACCCGAAGCTAAGAAAGGAGTGAATCAGTCAAGTAAAGTAGGAGCCAAGGTGGGATCCGAGAGAGGGACAACCTCAACCATCCCCTCCAGAGCAAACTCAAAATGAATCTCATCCTTCTGAGAGGAACCAACACCACAAGACAAACCCTCTACATGGGTAGTAGAGATAGTCAAATGTTCCACAAGAGTATCCTTCCACGAAGTTGTAGTGCCTCTATGATGTGAAAGAGGACAACCAACAACCAAGTGATCAATAGCGAAGTAGTGCTAACATCTAAAGGGAACACCCTCATAGTCTAGCAATTGCTTCCAAGGCCGGTCCCCAACCATCAAAACATCTCCAAAAAGGGGTTTGGATATGTCAATGTCAACTAAAATACAAAAAACAATGGAGTGACCCATGAAAGTGGTAGAATAATCTACTTTTAGAAACTGACCAATGGCATTAAACCAATGCCCTCATAGCAAGAATCCTCCTAGAACCAGAGGGGGAGGTTCGGGAGACACACCCAAATCGGCTTGACATTAAGCGGTTCGGTAATGGGGTTGAAAGCAAGAGTCCATGGTTTAATGGAGAAAGAATATTCCCCCCACAACTAGACCCGACCATCAAGAACTACATCTCACTGCTAAGAAGAAGCAATGGTTACTATGAAAAAACCACAAGCACAGGGGAATATAAAATTATGAAAAAGTAGAAGCAACTCTTGTTATTCTTAGCTATTATTTGAATTGAATATAAAATTAGGAAAAAGTGTAATCAAATGGTTTAAACCTTGGTTAACTCTTACAATCTCTCTATACATATTATACTTCTAACTTTTACTAATATACAAAATCCTTAAAAAGCTCACTTCTCATTGAAAACCCAAATTTAATCTTTTAAGGAGGATTCAAAAGCTTGCTTCTTATTGAAATCCCAAATTTAATCTGTTGGGGAGGATTCAAATTGACAAACATTTAGTTGTAAGCTTTCAATTCAAAAAGATCTAAGAAATTTGAGTTTGGTTCATCTTTACAAATATTATATCTAAATATATCAATAAAAAAATTCACACAATCAAATCTAGAAACATCTCATATTAAATATAATCACTCTTAAAGTTAAAACTTATCCAAAAAGACTGCTGAATGAATGTAACGTAAGTTCAAGGAACACATTCAAACATCCATACTAGTCTAGGGAAGGATTATTGTTCCTATGTAGTAAAGACCAAGGGCACTAACAAAACATCCAAATCACAAACAATAACATCTAATTCCATATTTAATGAGCTCCTAAACAACTTCTATAAAGTTCAAACAAAAGTTGGAATTTTTCACATTACCAACAAATTTCATGGAAAAAAATCCTACCAAGTGCCAATCTATATAAAAAAATTAAAAAAAAAACACTAAATTAAATATTTTTAAAATATATTTAGAACTACCTATACAAAATGGTTTAAAACTGAAGTATAAAATTGTTCACAATTTCCTGTAAATTTGTATCTTTTTAAAAATGTGAACATAAAACCTGCAAGAATTGCAAAAGGATATTGATGTTTGATTTAATGACAAAACTGTTGTTGAAGGCACCCAAATAAGGTGAACTTAAAATCTTCTATTCTCCCATAATAAATAAAATATGTTAACTCAGAAATCAAGTGTTCAAAACTTTCTAAATAGGATATATGAAGAAATAAAGGGCAAGGCTTCATGCTATAGAACAGTCTATTAAATTGAAAATACACGATATAGTTGATGTATGAATGTACACTAGCGGTTCATAATAAAATTTCATAGTCAGTTGAAAACTTAAGATTAGTTTGGTAGGTGATGATAGTTGTGGCTATGAAGTTGAGTATTGTAATAGATTATATTTTGTTATTAATTTTATTTTAGTAGATGGATCAAATTTCTTAGATGTAAATTGGTGTATTTTATAGTGTTATTTAATTTTTGGTAAGAAACAATTATTGAAAATTATTATTAAGAGACATAAATATTTGTCATTATAATCTTGATAAGTATTTTGATGTAATTATTTATATTAGTATCATAGAGAAGTCTTTGATTAATTTTGTTAGATGGGTGTATTTGACATGATCTGGATTGGGAGTGAATGATGTATTCATGATATATGTTGCATTGTAAGTCAATTTGTAGAAATTTAGTTATTAAATACAATCTATGTATTGAAGTATAAGATCATTTCTTAAACTCTAATGATAGATCTTGTAGAGAAAGCCAAACCCTCGGTAAACTTAAATACTATGTAGATTAATGATAAAGCATTTATTATGTAAATAAATCCTTAAAGACCTTATTATGTAAATATATTCAATCTAATGAACCTAACCAAATGTAATAACCTTAAATCTACCTCATGATGAGAAAACCATATGATAATCAAATAGAGTTGCATAATATAATATTTCCTACTCAAATCTTTCTCTTCAATGTTTTGAGATTCCCATAATTACTATTTTTATGCATTCTAAGATTATGTAGGATATGGTAGCCTCTCCATGTGTAGTGGAACATTGGACTTTCCTATAATTATTATTTTTATACATTATATGATATATAAGATATGGTAGCCTCTTTATGTGAAGTGGTTATTTGTGTGTTAGTAGGGATATGATATTTCATCAAAAATAGTTTGAAAGAAATATTAAACCTTCCCATTCAACAAGGAAGATTGACTGTTTTGGATTATGCTTGATTGTTTGGTTGGAAAGTACAATTATTGTATTAACTTTCCTGGTGTGTAGGGAAATGATCACATAATACCTAATGAATAAAAACAAAAATAATATTGTCAAATAAATTTAAATGCTCTCATAATAAATGAATACGTTTATATGCTATTGTTTAGCTTGAGTCATCATAAATAAAGGCATACAAGTAAAATTGATAAAAATATTATTTTTGTAGTTCTAAAAGAAGAATGAATAATCAATAGGTTGTTGTCATAGTAAAGTTTGTGCTATGTATTAAAATTTGATAAGAGCCTTGCCCATATTTTAGAATATACTCATTCTTTGTAAGCACTACTGACATGATAAATGCAAGACTATAAAAAATAATTATTCAAAAATTTTGTTGTTCTTATGCTTTATTGCAGCCCTTTGAGTGATGCAATAACCTTGGGTGACTCAAATATGTCTGATGTTCATTCCAATTGAGCATTATTACATGTGTAAATCCACTTTTAAACATCTCATCCAACAATGTCTACTTTATAATTTTTTAAATAAATTTAATCCACATTAGACTATTAAATATAACTCCATACATGAAGTTTTGGCTTCCATTATCTATTGTGTTGGGTGGGTACAGATTTCACTTTTACAAACATTCATAAATGAAATAAGTAATCTGTCATCCATGTATAATCAAAAAAATTTGACCAATAGAATTTAAGTTACAATAAATGAATTAACTCATTCACTAAAGATAAATAATTTTACAAAATTATGTGATTACAAGTCAATTAATAGTATTAAACTTAGCATCATAGAAAAAGACTATAGATAAGAAATACAAGTAAAATTATAAATTAGAAGTTTTTTTAACTAGCTTGGTGCTACTTAAGTTCCTTAAATCATGATTCATAATGAGTCTTTTATTAAAAAAAAATCTATTTTTGACAAGAGAAATTGTTTTATTATTGACAAAAAAATTATGGATAAATTTCTATAGCACATTTTGGAAATGAGGAAATTGTAAAACAAATGATAATAATTAAAAATATTTTCATTATATCAAATATCTTGAAAGTAAGATCTATAAGAAAACTAGGAAACTATACATTCTACCTGTGATATAAGAAAAGTGATCCTAGATTCAACTAGGATTAACTTCTTTTCACTTAACTTCACATTCAAACATAAATCAACTAGGATTTAATGATTGGTTTGCTGCCACAAGGGAGAACCAATCTTCTATTTGTGCTCTCTTTTAAGTTGTAAGGATGATAAATTTGATGTGTATTTTAACAAGCCTATTTGACATTAGAAAGACATTGGAGGAGCACTTGAGGCATATTTGAAGAGTTTTTGAGAAGCTAAGGGAGGAGACATTCATTAATTTGAAGAAATGTAGTATTGTGAAGAGGGAGTTGGTGTATCTGGAACTTGTTGTCTCAATAGAGGGTCTTAAAATGGATCTAGAGAAGGTGAGAACTATCATTGAATGGCCTACCCCGAGGAGTGTTACATAGGTAAGATCATTTCATGGCCTAGCAAGTTTTTACAGAAACTTTATTAAGAATTTTAGTAGTATTTGTGCACATCTAATTGAAGCAATGGGAGGGGATAGAAAATATTTGAAATGGACTATAGGAAAAACAAAGAGTTTTGATATGTTGAAGAAGAAAGTCATAGAGAAAGCTATTTTAGCACTTCCAAATTTCAATAAGGTCTTTCAGGAAGATTGTGATGCTAGTGGCAGTTCCATAGGAGTTGTTTTGAGTCAAGAAGGTAAGCCAATTGCCTATTTTAGTGAGAGGTTGAATGATGCTAAGATGAAATATTATATCTATGATCACGAATTTTATGCTATAGTCTAGGCTTTGAAGAAATGAAGACACTATTTTTTTCCAAAATATTTTTTTTTTATATCTTGATCATCAGACTTTGCAGTATCTTAGTAGTTAAGGAAAGTTGAATCAAAGGCACTTAAAATGGGTTGAGATTTTGCAGAGTTATAATTTTGTTTTGAAGCATAGGAGTGGAAGGTCAAACAGAGTTGTAGATACCTTGAGTAGAAGGAAAAACATGTTGATAGAGATGATTATAGAGGTTGTTGGGTTCAATGAACTCAAAACTTTGTATCCTAAATATCTGGACTTTGTAGAAGCTTGTAAGGCTTGTTTGGAACTTGTAACATTGGATAGGACAAGATGGTTGGATTTCATAATCCAAGATGGGATGTTTTTAGAGGAAGTCAATTGTGCATTCCAGGGAGTTCTATGAGAGAGAATCTAATCAAGGAGAAGAATAGTGGAGGATTGACTAGACATTTTGATTGAGATAATACCATTACTCTTGTTAGTGAGAATTATTATTGGTCATAGTTACAACAAGATCTGAAGAATTTTTTGCATAGTTGTAGAGTATGTTAGATGGAAAAAGGAACAAGTTAGAATACTGGATTGTATCAACCATTACCTGTACTTGAGAGACCACAAGAGGATAGTAGCATGGATTTTGTTCTTGGCTTGCAAAGGACATAAAGAGGGTATGATTCCATATTTGTGGAGGTGGATATATTTTCAAATATGGCACATTTCATTCTATGCCTTAAGACAGTGATGTTGTTCATGTTGTGGAGTTGTTTTTTAGAGAGGCGGTGAGAATACATGGTCTACCAAAAAGTATAGTTTCAAACAGAGATACCAAATTTGTTGGTTATTTCTAGAGGACATTATGGAAGAAGTTGAGTACGGATTCAAAGTTCAATTTTGTACACCACCCATAGATTTTTGAACAAATGGATGTGGTGAATAGGAGTTTGGGTAACTTGCTAAGATGCTTAGTAGGAGATAAGCCCAAGGGATGGGATTTGATTATACCATAGGCATAATTTTCTTACAACAATTTTGTCAACATGAGCACTGGTAAATCACCATTCCAAATTGTATATGGGAGTAGTTTGAGGATTTTTTTTGAGTAGAGGAAGATGGAAAAAAGAGAGAAGAGTAGTGTTGAGGCTGAAGATTTTGTTGTGCACCTAAATAATTTGCATGAAGAGGTGAAGAAACATATGAATAAGATGAACTTGCAATATAAGGCTAAGGTAGATAAAAAAATGAGGTATAAGAAGTTTCAGGTAGGAGATAAATTCATGGTTCATTTTTGAAAGAAAAGGTTTCTAGTTGGTACATACAACAAGTTAAAAATGAACAAGTTTGGACCATTCAAGATCCGAAAGAAGCATGATTCAAGAAATGCATATGAGGTAGAGTTTCTTGATTAAATTCATATTTCACCTGTGTTTGATATTTTAGATTTAATAGAATATCATGAAGGAGGAATTGATGAAGAAATAATAGAAGCACAATGGAATATTCCAACACCTACTTTAGAAAAGGAGGAGATAGAGGACATTTTGGATAGTCATGTGGGCAGAAGCACAAGAAAAAAACAATATGCAAATTACTTGGTGAAATGGAGAGGAAGGCCTATTGAAGATTTGTCATGGTTATCTAAAGTTGAGGTTTTAAACCATCTTGGTTCCCTTTAACACCTGAGAAGTGACAAGGTCACTTTTTAAATTACCCTAGGTGTCTGATGCAGGAGCATCCTATGGTGTAAGAGCAATCTTGCATCACCCAAAAATATTGTATTTTCATTTGTTTGTAGTTTCCTTAGTTGTCTGAAGGCCCATGGTGACTCATGTAGTCTTTGAGATAGTTAGAAGTTTGAAACAACCAAAAGTAGTCACTTGCTATTTTTAGTAAGTTGACCTATTCGGGTCATATGGACATGAAAATTGACCTCAAGGAGTGAAATTGGCTCAAAATAATATTTTTGGTGAAATAATTATCTCAAAATCCTATACCGTTTGGAAGATATTAAATTTTTATCATGGGGAATTTCTCTAATGAAGTTTAAAACTAAAAATTGAGGCCCTTTGGAGCCTCAGAATAGGGTGAAAAATCTTTGATCCTTTAGATTTGGAAAAAGAAGATTGTAGATCTCTTCATAATCTTTCCAACGATATATTACAATTGAAAATATGATGGTTAAATCAAAATTTATGGCCCCAAGAAGCTGCCCCATTAAAAAGTGAATTTCATTAAAATATCTTCCTAGGCAAGAAATCAAATGGTGGGACTTTTGGCACAAAAACAAAAGGGAAAGTTACAATTTCTAGAACATTCTAGGGTGGTTGTTGGCTAAAATAAAAAGGTTAAGTGGGGGTTGTAGAAGGTGGCTCCATTAGTACAGATTGTGGCTCTGAATAATATATTTTCTTTCAGAGTTGATTTTGTTGTAATGAATCAAGCCCATGAGGTTGTAGCATTGTAATTTTTGAATCTGCAATTTCATTTTCTAAATATAATTGAAAGTGAGTTATTTTCTATCTTGCATCTTCTATGTTGGTATTTATTGTTGTGTTTTGCATGTGTTTCGGGTAGTGTAGCCCTCATCATTACTCCATGGGCCACTTTTGCATATCGTAGTTCATACCTTTTGGATTGATTAATGCCAGTGCCAATTTTTCAAGGGCGATGGACCTAGCTTTTTGTGATATAATCAATAAGTTTATCATAGTTTACCTTGATTATTTTATTGTATTTTCTAAGGATCATCAAGATCATTAACATTATTTACAACAAGTTCAAGGGAAAGGTGCCACCGACATGGCATCTCACTTAATCCCAAGAAATTCATTTTTGGATTACTAAAAGTAAGCTTCTTGGGCAGATGGTGTCCAAGGAAAGAATCAAGATTGATTCTAAGTGAGTCAAATCCATCCATAAACTTTCTTTAACTTTAAGTAAGATAGAAATTTACATTCCTTCTTTGGTAAGGTAAACTTATTACAAAGGCTTGTTCCATATTTTTCAAAGAAGAATCATCACATTGTGGATATGATGAAAGGAAAATCAATCTTTCATTGGAGTGTAGAAGGGAAAGTTGATTCCCACAACATAAAAGAGAGAATTTCTCATGCTCTAGTCTTATTTTGTCTAGATATACCAAATAATTCATCATGTATGGTTATGCCTTAAAGCATACTCTATTTTCCATCTTGGTGCAAAAAAATAGTGAGTGGATTGAATCCCCAATAACTTTTATGATTTTTCCTCTAAAGGTTCATGAATTCAAGTATTCATTGATAGAGAAACATGCTTACACTATGGTAAAGGTAGTTAAGCACTTCAGGTATTACATTCTCAATTCCCATATTATTCCATTGGTGCCAGATACAACAGTAAAGTCCATCTTGTCTCAACAAGAATTTGGGAGTAAGAGAGGTAATTGGATTGTTAATATTGAAGAGTATGACATAAAAATTAAGCCCACCAAGCTAGTTCTTGGAAAGGGTTTATGTAAGTTGATTGTTGACAACAAACTAGAATAGATAGGTGATGATGAGGAAGTGAACACCAAAGAACTTCTCATAGTCTTGTTCGTAATCATGATGGATGAGTGGTATTCTAACAATGCACACTTCCTCACATATGGAGAGTGTCCCAAGAATTTGTCATATAAAGAAAAAGGACATTCAATCTTAAAGATGCAAAAGTTGTTCTTTGAGATAATAGTTTGTGTAAGTGTAAGAATGAAGTAAACAAACTAACAATGCATCTACACTTCTAAATAAGACATTGTATCTAAGATTCAAGAAATTTAAGCTAATTTAAACATACAATCTTCAGAAATCTGTCCTATTGCTCTCTAACTCTAAAGATTTCTTTAATCTACTTTGCTCTCAGATTTTAGAAGCTAATTAGATTATTGAAATGACACTTAGAGAATGAGAATTCAAACTAATTATATTCCTATATGATTTAATAATGCAACTAAAATGATTCTACAACAAAGCTTTTGAGAAAGAAACTACTGTAAACTGCCATAATTAAATGAATTAAAAGGCTTGATGGATGCTAGATGGATGCTGGATGAATGCTGAATGCTTGAATGCTTGGAAAACCTGCAGAGTAAGATTGCACAAGTTAGGATCCTTTTCCTGTAGCCAAAGACCTGTATTTATAGCTTTCACGACACTCATTTGTGAAAGGAAAACATAGCAGAGGTTGAGATTCAATCTGGAGAATTGAATGGTGTGAGATGAGAAGGTGGAGCTGATCATGAAGGATTGTTCCTCCCCATGAAAACACCAGGAAAGAGGATAGGAGAAGATTTTCCTATGACAGCCCTTCACGGCCATTCCCGTAAATGCACAGGTGTTGGTTGTTGAAATATTTAATAAAACTGAATAGTTTTATTTTATTGTTGAGATTTGATGAGGTGGAGGTTTTTAGAAGATTTTAGGAATATTTTATTTGATTTATTCCCAAAATTGGAAGAAAATAGAATATTAATTTAAATAAACAAACTATAGGAGTTTTATTTATTAAATTAAATGTGAAAGGAGAGTGATTAATTAATTTAAACAAAGTATGTGAACTTTATTTAATTAATTAAAGTAGAGTAATATGATCTTTATAAATAGGAGAATTTGATTATAATAATAATTAAATAAAACAAAGGTATTAATTTTGCTTATTTAATTAAAATTAGAATAAAAGAAGAATTTAGAAGAAATAAATATGAACTATATAAATAAATAATTTTTATTTATTTAATAGTAGAGGAATAACAGATTAATTAATCAAATAAATGTATTTAATTAAATAGACCATTTTTAGGTGTATACATTTTGCCCCTCTTTGAAGTGATGTGTTTACGCATTGCTTCAAAGAAAATTTTGCCTCAGCTGCCAGTATTGACGGAAAGTTTAAAATATGATCCAGACTTGCCCCAAATATTGAATTTCAAAATGATAATGGTATATGCCCCCATGGGAGATAAATTGATGAATTTTGAATTTTCTTATGATTTTTCAAATTTTTTGAATTTTTTTATGATTTTTCTGAATTTGTATGATGATTTGATGATTTGATAATGATTTGATGAAGAAACAATGATGAAATAATTTATCTCCCGATGAAGAAATACTGATTCCTCCAGTTGATTATGATGATGATTGATGATCCTGATAGCTTAGAAGATTATTGATCTCATGATAGGTGAGATTCAATGATTGATTGATGATTGAATGACCTCATGATAGGCGAGGATCAATGATTGATTGATAATTGACATCATGATAGGCGAGGATCAATGATAGATGCTCGCAAGATTTGATCAATGTCTCATCAGAGCTGATTCAGATTTGATTAGGCAATGTGGTTTGACTTCTTTGATTGATATGATATGCCCTAGTATAGGAGTGATTAATGTACTGAGACTTGATGATGCAAAATGATGAATAGGCTAGGAGATGGGATGAGAAAGAGATAATGGAAGGAGAAGATGAAAAGTAAGAACAAATGAATTCAAGGATAAATGTAATGTTTCCCCAGTCAAGTTGCAAGCCAAGATTGATTGATGATGATGATGATGATGATAAGAGTGTTGTTGATGAGGGAAGGATACATTACGAAACAACACAAAATGATAGGGAAGGATACATCCCAATGATGATGATGATGATGATTAGATAAAGGCTTGTAACAAGGTTGGGAACAAAACCAAGGATGTGATTAAATGATTTGTGCTATACTTAATAGATTAAGATTGGATGGAATTTGAGATGATTGAAATGAAAGAAAATGATTCAGAAAGAGGTGATTAGGAAAACAATTATATATTATCCTAAGAATTATTGAAGAGATAGTGATATGATGAGGAGAGGGCATACATGTAGCTTTTGAGATTGAAATTGGTAGCTTTGAAACAATCTATAAATGCATATGCAAGACTAATATGGATGCAATCTATTTTATCGTGCAAATCTATTTTACTATGCAAATCTAATTGTCATTTCAACAATCTTTTGATTTTGCTTTGTATCATCATTGAGCTTTAAAAATGTTGAAAGTGAATACAAGCATCAATGATTTGAGATAGACCAATGATGACCTGAGTATTTCTTTCATGATTTTTGATATTGCAAGTGAACACAAGCATCAAGGTATAATTAAACCGAGCTGACCTGAGCATTTCTTGTATAAATAGACAAGAATTAATCATTTTCTTAAGTGAATTTGAATGTCATCCATGATACTTGGTAGAGCACTTCCCGCGACAATTCACAAAATAATAATGACTAACTCACAAATAGCAAACAAATAAAAGGTATCATTGTCCTTCCTTGCTCCTCTAGTTTAATACATCATCGAGTAGCTCCAAAGAAATGATAAGCAAATGATAAAATGAAAAGTACAAAAATTCAAATTCTACTTTAAAGTATTTTCAATTCATTATTCAAATTAGATCATCAATGTTGAAATGTGTGTGCTAATGTTTGCATGATATTCTCAGACATTTGACCAAAGAACTAACCTAAAGACCTATCCTAGGGGCCTCAGAGACTGATCAAAGATTAGTCTTGCCTACATTATACACGCAAAGACCATGTAGTTCGACTGATATAGACTCTATTTTTGCGTTTTGCGATTTTTGAATGTTTTTGCATGGATTTTCTAATTTTTTTGGATTTTGATGAATTTTCTGATGTTTTTGGATTTTGATGAATTTTCTAATGTTTTTGGATTTTGATGTATTTTCTGATGTTTTTTGGATTTTTACAAAATTTTTGATGGTTTTAGGATTTTTGACATATTTTTAATTTTTTTGGATTTTCAAGATATTTGATTTGGAATGAGATGGTATGACTGATTGAAGGAACAAGATGAACCACAATAGAGGTAATGCAACCATGGATAAATGATAGATCAAAATGAAAGTCACTGCAAAACATGTCACACAAGCAACATATCTCTTGTTAAAGATGACAATAGTTGATTGATTAATATGCCAAGAATGATTGATTCCATAAGGCATGATGATGATAAGTACTTAGGATTATTGATATCCTCTAAGTACAAAAAGATTGATGATTGTTGATGATTGATTGACAAAAGATATGAGGATTGGATAATGTTTTACAGCTAGGCTCAAATATGATTTGCATGATAAGATTCAAGGTTGCAAAGGGACATGATGACATGGATTTTGATAAGCTAGGAGATATGGAATGGAATAATGCAAGGATAATGATAATGAATGGGATGATCAAGATCAACTAGACAAGATATATACACAAGGACCAAGTACTTTGCCCCCATTCCTCATCAAAACCAAGGATGAAAAGAAAGGATGTATCTAGTAAGAATGATGGAATATGGATGAGATAAAAGATATGGTACAAAAGATATGGATAAAGCATATAGGATAAGCATATATGATGTTCAAGAAGATTCTTAACCTTATCAAGATCAAAAGTGGAAATGTAAGGAATGAGCGTAGAAAGGATAATGACCATGAATGATAAGATGGATGAGACTTGCCCCTAAGTGTAGAGTGCAAGAGGAATATGGAAGATAGGATATGGATGATAGGGAGATGGAGGAAGGACTTTAACATTGAGTTTCACGACCAATTATCCCTTTAATTAACCATGGCAATGGGGATTAGACTCATAAATGTTGGTAGATTAATGGTATGATGGAAGAGACTAAGGATTTATGCAAAGGTTTGGATTAAAGGGGAATGATGGGGGATGAATGTTGGATAATGGATAGATGGAAAGGATGACAAGCTCAACATTGGCACACACCTTGAAGGATGGTGGAGTGATGGAGGAAGAATGGATTTGGAAAGTGATAGGTTATTATATGGAAGATTGGAGGAAGCTTTTGGATAAGCGAATTTGGATGCCAATTTTGATTTTATTGCTTCTATGAGACTTTTAGGAATCCACATGATTTTTGACTTTGATATTTGCTTAGTGGGCCTTTGTGGCCTTGAAAATTTTTCATTTATGGACCTTTGTGGTCTTTGAAAATTTCCTTTTTTCTTTGATGGGCCTTTGTGGCCTTCTGAAATTTTCTTTTGATTTATGGACCTTTGTGGTCTTTGAAAATTTCCTTTTTGCTTTGATGGGCCTTTGTGGCCTTTTTTATTTTTCCTTTGATTTTGGATCAAGTTTTATTTTATTTTTGCATGTCTCTTCGAGGAGACATGTTGATCCTTTGATACATGTGGATTTTGATATAGAAGCTTCTGATATTTGGCACCCAAATTTCTTCCAAAAGCAATGGGAGGGGAAAATTGAGATGAATGGTATGGAGGTATTATGGATGAGTGAATGTGGGCATAATTTTGAAAGGGCATCAAAGATGTGTGCCTTTGTTGTTCTTGAGGAATAGGATATGGACCTAGGATAGATGGAGATTTTGATGGACTAGGATGAGGAACCTAGGATAGATGGAAAGTTTGATGGACTAGGATGAGGACCTAGGATAGATGGAAGGTTTGATGGACTAAGATGAGAACCTAGGATAGATGGTAGGTTTTATAGGACATGGTGAGATGGGTGTTTTTGAATAAAAAGGGGTTCTAGGATACCTTGTTCATGAGTGCCTAATCCTTTGCCTTTGTAGTTCATACTTTGACACATTCATTTGCCAATGGGATATGTATTGTTTGTGAAACAAGATGCAAGTCCATTTTGGGGAGGATATGATATGGATGAGATTTTAGGTGTTGGAAGTAAACTAGAATGGATAAAGGTGGAGGATCCCAATTTATAGGTATGGGGTTCATGGATAGCTTGAATAGGTGTGATAGGCTCTTGACATGGGGATGATGGGATATTTTGATCTTGACTTGGAAAAGGATCATGAGGTGATATGAAAGACATATCTTGATCATGAGAAGGATAAACATCTTCATGGGATGAAAGGGCATCCTTGAATGGAAGCATATCTTGATCTTCATGAGGAAGGGAATCATGATATTTTGTAGAAAGCATGTCTTGATCATTAGTTGGTAAGAAATCATCAGATAGGATTGAAGAACTAGCATGATCTTGTGAGGCAATAGAATCATGATATGGTATGGATTGATTAGATGATTTGGAAGAACTTGGAAGGATACTTGTCTCTTGTGATGGATATGAATTATTTTGGATGAAAAGTGAAAGGAGAGGATCATCATAAGATTCTTGAGAAATGGGATCTCGATCAAAGATTGGAAGATTTTGTGAGATTGTGGAATCATTGGATGGAATAGAAAAAATATCTTGACCTTGATGTGTAGGGGAGTCTATGCTAGCATGCTTTGGATTGAGAGATTGACATGAATCATTGGATGTTGAGGATATGATAGAAGAAGGTGATTGGATGGAATTGTTAACTTGGGTGAAAGAATCTTGAGGTTCATTTTGGCTTATGGTGGATGGAGATAAATGCGTGACATGATAAGATTGTTCAATATCATTTGTATTTGAGGACTAAGATTTGGGCTTATTGAAATTTTGGAAAAATTCAAAGATATTGAACTTGGATGATGGAGTTGTTGGTGAAGAAGGTCTCATGTTCACTGTTTGGTCAAGAGGATATGGGTAGATGTTTGGCATTGGATATCTCTTTGTGGTTGTTTCCCATATTTGTTGTTGAAGGTTTTCTAGTTGATAAGCTAAAGCATTCAATTTATCCTCATCTATTTCAACCATGGTGGTTTGTGTTTCTTTTTGGGATGATCTTATCTATTTTAATGACAAGAAAACATAGCAAGAAAATATAGAATTGTTGTTGATTAAATCCTAAAATCTTAAACAAAGAGTGTATGTTCAAGAACCAAACATGGTTCTTCTTGATTTTCAATGGTTTATAATAGATAAGACAATTTAGATAGACTCACTCCTAGAGACAAAAGGTCATCGTTATATACTCAAATGGCCCACAGCTTGGAATTGCGTCAATTCACACAGCCATGTCACCCCCTAGAGGGTGCCCGTGTTTCTGTCTTTTCTAGGTGCATACTCAGAGTGACGAAAGTGGATACTGGATCCCTTGAGCAAACAGTCCTTAGCAATTATATCGTGAGTGCTTGAGGGTAGATTCTTCCCCGCCCCTGCACCGCCAAGTATTACAATGTTTGGGAACTAACAAGCGTGCTTCTATTTCTAGGTTCTTAGATAGGGTTTCCGTTCAGAGCAAAAAATGGATAAACTCCCTCGAGAGACCTCCCAATCTTTAGAACAAAGATTTTGGGGATGGTTATCCTGCACACTTCTATTGAAAAAGGGTTTCCCCAGATTTACATAAATTTTAAAGTGGGTTGGAATGCCATGGCTTTTGGCTGTCCCCACTTAGGTCGTTCCCGTAGGGTGAGTACTTTTTCCCACTATGGCAGGCCTATCTAAAGGTTTTAATGAAAGCTTGAAAATGCGTAAAGTAAAAGTGAGTTTGGTATTCTGATGCACCCATTCAAGGGGAGAGCATAAACCTATCACCCAATCACAGCAAAAAAGTTGTTCACTTTTTAAAACCAAAAAGACAAATTATCTAATCTATATGGAGATATTACTCCATAAAAATCATGATGTTCAATTTTAATCCCACAAGAAATGATGAAGTTTCTATCCTAGGATTGATAAATTTTTATCCGTTTGCTATCCTAAGATTGATAAATTTTAACCCGTTTTCTATCCTAGGATTGATAAATTTTAACCAAAAAGAGATTAAAGAAAAAAATATGGCCATGGATGCGTTGGTTCCAGATAAAAAGATAAATTTTCATCGATTCTATTTGGTCCTAAAGCAGGAATGAAACAAAATATATGTTGGGTTATTTTCCCATGAGTGTTCAAAAACATTATTACAATGAATATCAAATGCTTTTTCTTTCACTTAAATATTTCATTTTTTATAAAACCTACACCATTACATAGCTTATGAAATTATACCCCATTTCAAAAAAAAAATCATTGAAAAAGACATCTGTATGACCAAGATATGGCCATCTTAAGATTGACTATCAAAACACTAAATCTGAGGTGCTAAAATAGAGCTCTGAGGCACTAAAATAGAGCTCCTAGGCACTAAAACAGAGCCCCGAGGCACTGCAGAATTGTGCTGAGGCACTAAAATAGTGGGTTGAGGTGCTAAAAAAGTTGGTTGAGGCGCTAAAACAGTTGTGTGGTGCGCTATAGAATCTGGCCGGCGTGCTATAAAAAACCACGGTTCCGCAAAAACAAACATGCTGATACCTGTAAGACACTTTTCACAAAATTTTTGTAGAATATGGGGTTAAGCTCCATGGTGGGTGCCAAAATGTAAGTGTAAGAATGAAGTAAACTAACTAACAATGTATCTACACTTCTAAATAAGACATTGTATCTAAGATTCAGGAAATTTAAGCTAATTTAAACACAAAATCTTTAGAAATCTATCCTACTGCTCTCTAACTCTAAAGATTTCTTTAATCTACTTTTCTCTCAGATTTTAGAAGCTAATTATATAATTTAAATGACACTTAGAGAATGAGAATTCAAACTAATTCTATTCCTATATGATTTAATAATGCAACTAAAATGATTCTACAACAAAGCTTCTGAGAAAGAAACTACTGTAAACTGCCATAATTAAATGAATTAAAAGGCTTGATGGATGCTGGATAGATGCTGGATTAATACTGAATACTTGAATGCTTGGAAAACCTACAGAGTAAGATTGCACAAGTTAGGATCCTTTTCCTGTAGCTAAAGACCTGTATTTATAGCTTTCACGACACTCATTTGTGAAAGGAAAACACAACAAAGGTTGAGATTCAATCTGGAGAATTGAATGGTGTGAGATGAGAAGGTGGAGCTGATCATGAAGGATTGTTCCTCCCCATGAAAACACCAGGCAAGAGGATAGGAGAAGATTTTCCTATGAAAACCCTTCACGGCCATTCCCATAAATGCACATGAGTTGGTTGTTGAAATATTTAATAAAATTGAATAGTTTTATTTTATTGTTGAGATTTGATGAGGTGGAGGTTTTTAAAAGATTTTAAGAATATTTTATTTGATTTATTCCCAAAATTGGAAGAAAATAGAATATTAATTTAAATAAACAAACTATAGGAGTTTTATTTATTAAATTAAATGTGAAAGGAGAGTGATTAATTAATTTAAACAAAGTATGTGAGCTTTATTTAATTAATTAAAGTAGAGTAATATGATCATTATAAATAGGAGAATTTGATTATAATAATAATTAAATAAAACAAAGGTATTAATTTTGCTTATTTAATTAAAATTAGAATAAAAGAAGAATTTAGAAGAAATAAATATGAAATATATAAATAAATAGTTTTTATTTATTTAATAGTAGAGGAATAACAGATTAATTAATCAAATAAATGTATTTAATTAATTAGACCATTTTTAGGTGTATACAGTTTGTACAAGAGAAGCATTGACAAAAAAATTCTATGATGTGTGGACAAAGCACAATAAGGAAAGCTGTACTAGAATATTTTCACAGTTTAGCATGTAGGGGACATTTCTTAGCTCCAGTTACAACTCACAAAATTTTGAGAGAAAACTACTATTGGCCCCCACTTTTTCAAGATGCATGCATACAATTGGGTGTGTAAGTGTGAATTGTGCTAACATTTTGTCAGGAAACCCAAGTTAGTAGCTCTACCCTTGAAGCCAATGGTGATTGAAGAACCCTTTTAGTAGTGGGGTATTGATTTGATTGGTGTAGTGAATCCATAATCATGTGTAGGACATAGTTATGTTCTAAAAAATAATGATTATTTCATGAAGTGGATAGAAGACATTCCTATAAAGCATGCTACTTCAGAAGTGGTCTGTAACTTGTTCAAGGAAAACATCATCTCAAGGTTTGGTGTTCCTATCAAGATAGAAGTAGACAATGCTACTTTTTTCTCATCTAATGAAATAACAAATATTTTTTTTAGTATGGAATTAGTCTTGCTCATTCTTTTGACTATTAACCCCAAGGGAATGGTCAAGTTGAGTCAAGCAACAAGAATTTGGTCACCATGATCAAAAAATTGGTTGAAGAGAATTAGAGATCCTAGCATAAGGCATTGTATGATGCATTATGGGAAGATCATATCACTCTAAAATGAGCAATTGGCATGTCTTCATTTAAGCTCTTGTATGGTCTGAATGTTTAGATACCTATCACATTGGAGTTTCCTACTCTAAAGTTGGCTAAGGAAATTGAAGAGGAGACTTTTGATAGTTCCATTGGCAAGTGTGTTATGTTTCTTGTGAAACTTGAGGAACAATGCATAAAGGTGGTGGATCACATTATAGAAAACCAAAGCCACATCAAGAAGCTATTTGAAAAGAAAGAATACTCTCACGACTTCCAAATTGGAGATCTAGTTTTGTTATGGGATAAAAGAAGAGAGTCGAAAGGGATGCGTGGAAAATTTGATTCTTTGTGGAGAGGCCCTTTCATGATTCACCTACTCTATGCTGAAAATAGTTTTCTTCTAGCATATACCAATATGGAACACCTTTTTTTCTGCCACACAATGGACACCATCTAAAGCTTTTCACTCAGTTAAGTGATAGATAAGTTTGTAAATTTTTTTAGAGTTTGTGTTTTACGTTTTGTCCTCTTGTTTTTAATCCCTAACTCTATAGCCCAATGGATGGATAAAGGTACTTATATTTCATGGATTCTTCCCCCTTCAATCATTTTAAAGGATGATCAAAGGAAGATCCCTAGTTAGAGCCAATTGTTTTCCTTGAATTTTTCTTGCTCAATTCATGGGATAACCCCTACATGTTTTTTTTTTTGTTTCATTGCCCATGTCCTCTAAGAATGCATGTCAAGATAGATATAGATTGTTCTCTTGTGTAGTCCAACCCCTTGAAAATTATTTTTAGCGGGTCACCTTTTTATCCTTTTGAAAAATTTACAAAACTTATATTTTTAAGTGTTAGCCATTTTCCTTTCACATGCAATGTTGCTAAATTTTAGCGCAACTATTATTTTCTTCAACTGCATCCAAGATGTAGTTGTGGAGAATTTATTTGTAACTACACCCCTACATCCACACAATTGGCCATTAATGCAAGTTTGATGATAGTTTATTATAGTTTTAAATCATTTTATTTTCATTGTTCACTTGTCTTCTCATTGGTTCACACGCCTCCTACTTCCTTTTTGGTTGATGTTGTGTTTGTGCTAGATTTTTTGTGAAGATTTGATTGGGTTTTTACATCCAGGTTTCTTGAGGTATGTCAAGTTTCTTCTTTCTTTTGAATGACTAAGTTTTTAATGCTATTTATTTTTATTGTTTTTGTTTAGGTTTTTTGTGAAGTTGTTTAGGTTTTCTTTTTTGTTTTGATCTAGATTAGGTGTGTTTTTCATTTTTTCCTTTTCATTCATAGTTTCTAGGTTTTCTTTTATTTTTACTTATGGTTTGATCAATGTTGCTCAGAGAAATTTCTCTAAACAATGTCCTCTACAAATTATCTTCAAAACTACAATTTTCATTTGCCAACCCTAATCGAACATCATTTTCTTCCCACTAAACATGTGTTGTTCACATATTTTTCTCTGAACAAGATTATCCTACACACCATTAGACCTTGCCTTCATGTTACATAGAGAATTTTCCAAATGCTATACAATGCCTTTAGGGTTAGAAAGTGTTGATTAGGGAAAATTCCATGCACAACAGTTATTATCTTCGCATAGAATTTCCATGCACTTTAGAGAATTTTATTTGAAGTTCATCAAGATGATCTACCCTTGTGCACTTCAAACAATTTTCCCTGAAGTGCATACCCTTTGTACATAGAAGTGTTGGTTGAAGAATTTTTTTCGACTTGCACCAAGTAGATTTACCCTACATATGCATGTATTGAAGATTTTTTTTCAATTTGCACATTTTGTTGACTTACCCTCATGTACGTTGGATAATTTTCTCCAAAGTGCATGACTTTTACATGAAAATTTTTAGGTTAGAGAATCTTTTGTGACTTACATACTTTGACCTATCCTAAGTGCAGTTTGGAGAATTTTCTTTGAACTACATCCAAAGTCATACTATCATGTAAGGGTGAGATATTTTTCCACCTTTAGACCTAGAAGGAAATTCCCATGTAGTTCGAAGAATTTTCTCTGAACTACATACCAAAAAACTTCAGAGATGTAGAAGTACAAATTATTTCTATGACTGCATGACACTTGAAATTTTTCTAACATTGGAGGATTTTGAAATTATATTTTTGTAGCCTCTTTCCAAATGTTTGATGTCTCTGAAAAATAAAAATATGAAGTACAATTACCAAGGGGTTTTCCCAATGAATTCAATGGAGTCCAATGTGGACAACATCAAAGATACAAAGATTGGGCATGCATGCATTTTTAAATTCTTGGAGAGAGTGAAGAAACAATGTATTTCCTCAAGCATGCAGTGCATTCTTAACAGTAGCATTCATTTGGTTTCCTCCTTTCTTGTGTCAGCTCATAATCTAGAGCTTTTGTTAGTAGTAGCTACCCATTTCAATAAGAATAGTAAGATAATAAAAAAATTGATGGAAAAGTGGTCATAAGGTTGGACGAGGAATTATTTGACAACCCAAACATTGAAGACTATGTTGATATAACCATAAAGGTAGCACAAGATTATTATGACAACATTTGAGATAAGTGTAAAAAAACATCAACACCTGATGGCTCAAGACTTCCAAGCCTATAGCTGCAAATTGGCCAAAGAACATCTTCTATAGTGAGTTCATCAAGGAGTTGGTGATTTGATAACTCTTCTCAATAGAGTTAAATGAATTCCAACATCTAATAATTTTCAAGAATGGATGTATCAATATATGTCATAAGGGAATGTAATCAGAAGATCTTTTGGGGAAATAAAATTAATGATTCAATTTTTGAACAAATTTTCAAAGTGTTAACTTCTTTGAGGTATTTTCCTAGCTTATCTTCAAAAGGTGATAGAAGAAAAATTTGGGTGTATGAAACTATTCACAAATAAAATTTGAAACAAAGAATCAAGAATTTTAGAAGAGTAAATGATGTCTTCTATTATTACATTTGCATGTTTGAAAAAGATCTTGAAAATAAAATGTTTCAAATGAAGCTTGGGAATTAGTGAGAAATTTTGGTTGTATGCTTTTATAATTTCCCACTTTCACCTATATCGGGGTTGGTTGTTTAGATGGATATCCATAAATGATACCAAGGTATTCAAGTGAAAATATTATACTGATGGAGTTATCTGGGAAAATTATGGTTATGCATAGGAATCAAGAATAATCTCATATAGTTTATTTCAAGATTCCACTCACCATTGGAAGGTATATGATTAATACCACTCCCAAAGCCAAAGCCATGGTTCAAAAGAAATGCAGTGGGTGACCACATAAAAAGCATAAGAGAAAGAATGTCTTTGAATACTAGAGTATGAAAGATAAGCTTAAGAGAAGCTACACTCATGTTCATGGGATAGAGGATATATGGGCTGAATTTAGGAGTGATGAAGATATAAGGAAGTTAGAATTCAATGAGATTACCTTGGAAGAAATCAAAAACTTTGAGCTTTCTGACATTCCTAAGGACATGCAGAAGAAGATGAGATTATGGATCCTACATATGTAGAAAATAAAATCACTGACACTCCTCTTCCACCAATTGAGTGGTCATGGAAGGAAATGAATTCAATGAGAGAAAGGTTCCAACCTACTCTTGCTAACAAAAATATTTGGTTGGAAAAGAAAGGAATTATATTGAATTTTTTTAGAAGATGATACTGAAGGGCCTTTGGGTGAATGGGAAGAATTAAGAATAAAGAATAAAGAAGATGCTCCTAGTACTAGTTATAATCCTAAACTTGTCTTCAAATCAAAAGGACTAAAGGTAAGGATAAAGAAGGAACATCAACTTAGGTGCAAGAGAAAGAAGAAGTAATTGCAACTAAAGAATCACTTGAATCTCCTATCAGTTCTTAGCTAGAGTCAATATAGGAAGCAACTCCCTCCTATTCTCCTATAGCTTCTATAGTACAAACTCCTACTTCTCCTATTGTTTAAAGTGTACAATATTTACCTATTGTTTCTACTATTCCTATTACTCTTGTTGTGTTTGTACATTCTATTCATTCATCACCCACCAGTGAGTCAATATTTGAAAGCCCTTGTGGCAATATAGAGAATATGTTTGGCTCTCTTTTCTCTTTTCCCAGTTTGTCTGATGTTACCTTACCTATACTAGATACAGTCACCCAAATGGACTTTGATAATTTCATGTCTACATCTGCACCTCAAGTGTCTAGTGTGAAAATTCCTACTATGGTGTTAACCCAAACCCTACCAATTTTGATCACTAATGTCATGGGACAAGCCACACCATCACAAGCCTTTGTGATAGAAACAAAAGAAAGTTCTTCCATTGTTCTTCCTTGGCTAATGTCACAGTTACCAAAAAGGAAGAAAAAAGTGTCTCCCTAGATGACTTTGATTTTGGCTAGCTTGTTCCAATTAAGCCTATGACTTCTAAGAATGTGAAGAATCTTTCAAGGGTGCTAGTTGATAAATTAAGAAACAAGTATGTAGAAGTGGCACAACCACCATCAAATAAAGTTGTTAAAGAAGTTCAAGGATTTGACTATGTAATTGAACTTGGAAAGCACACACATGAAAGTACCAAGGAGGACCTATAGGCAAATATGGCTTTCTTGAGCGAGAGATATGACAAGGATAAATTTATAAAAGATCAACTCAAGTTCAAGGTGGAACAAATTACTTTTGTGCTACTAAAGATAAGCCAATCTTCTTTAGCCATTGCACGTGCTACCACATGTGTTGGCGATAATGTAATTCAATGGGATTAAAAGATTGGGGCATAAGGTCACTATTTTAGTTCATGGATAGATAGATTTTAGTGTAGTTGATTTATGGAGACAATTCGGTTTCTACCACCGCAATTCATGTGACAATGGACATGATTGAGAACATTGGTGAATATGACCTTTTTGAGTTACTTTGGCAACACTTGATAGAGAACTTGAAGGAAATTAAGAAGAAAAATCATATATTTAAGTATGATACATTGATAATATGTTTGGTTTTCTACTTTATGAAGGAATTTCTAGTAGTTGGAAAGGTCAATTGGTAAAATGAAAAACATGGTGCTCATAAAACAAGGTACTACATGAGTAATCTTAGAGATATGGATGCTCAAGGTGATGCCTATACAACATTCTTTGCAATGTTTCAAAGGAGAATGAATATGAGACAAAGAATTTTGAGAGATGTGGTAAGGAAATACATGAATGGCCGACACTACCTTTTTGGTTTTTACTAATCATTGCATGATGAAAGAAGTTGAACCTAGAACTGTTTGTGTCCTAGAGCTTGGCTATAAAGTGATAGAAGATGAAGCAATTGGCTATGCTAAAGTATTGCTAAACAATCCTAAGGATCCTACCAGACCAATATTTGGAAACTTTAGAGAAAACATAATGGAATTTTCTCAGAAATTTAAGAAATCATAGATAAAGAAACATATTGATGTTGAGGAAGAGTCATATGTGAAAGAGTTTGGAATCTCAAAAGTCACTGCTAGGGCAGCTATATAGAGAGCTAGAGTTGGAATGAGTATAGAAAAAGCTTTCGATAGCTCTAGGAGATCAATGTTTGCATCTCTACCTATAGCTAACAAGAAAAGAAGATCCACAGGTGGTCCTCTAGCAAGGGAGAGATCCCATCTCGTAGTCCATGCCATAAGGGAAAAATGAAATAAAACCATTAAGAGAGTTAAGTAGAAAGCCATGAGGAAAGAGAAAGTTGGTATCACTATGAGCTCTGAAGAAGATAAAGATGATGCTAAACATGAACATGAAATCAATGAAGCTATGAAGATAGAACAAGAGATAATGGAGAACTTTTAGGGATGTGTCTTTGATCTAAGAGAACAAGTTGAAACAAAAATTGAGGCATGGTTTGTAGAAAAGAAGTTATTGGACATCACAAAAAAGTGTGCATCTACACATAGTAAAGTGGAAGAGAGTTTGAAGGATGTTCATGCTTGTGAAGAAGAATCAAGGAACCTATTTTTGTATTACATGAAGTGGCCTGATGTTACACAAAGCATAAAGGATGCTATGAATACAATTGAAATGAAAATAAGTTGTGCACCAAATAGTTATGACCTGGTACAAGATAAAGATGATCATACCCGATGTTACACACAGAATAAAGGATGCTATGAATACATAAAGGAATCTATTTTTATATTGCATGAAGTAGCCTAAGGTTACACAAAGCATAAAGGATGCTATGAATACAATTGAAACAAAAAAAAGTTGTGCATCAAATAGTTATGACCTAGTACAAGATAGAGATGATCATACTTGTGTTAGGATTCAAGAAAATTAGAGCAATAAATATTGATAATTATATGTAGATTAAATAACCTAGAAATAACAATGAAGGATAACAAAAAAATAGATCAAAATAGAAATTTAACATGTTTTGAACACCCAATATGGAATACATCCACAAAAACTTAGCTAGTGCCTAATGATTTTATTATCTAGAGCAAAAAAAATTACAATGTCATGAATTACACCCACCACAACTTAGATCCCAGCTTCTTAACAGTGGTGAAGGCCAACAAAAACTAATGAGGAAATTAGTTTCTCCCATGTAACTTCTTTTGTGAACATATATGTAGGATTCTCACTTGTGTGAATTTTCTCCAGCTTCAACTGCCCATCCTCCAAAACTAATCAGATGAAGTGGTATTTGAGTTATATGTGCTTAGTTTTTTAATGAAAATCTAAGTTCTTCACAAGATGAATGGAACTTTGGCTATCACTCTACAAAGGGCTATCTTCTTTTTGTTGTCCCAATTCCTATAAAAAATTTTGTAGCCAAATCATCTCCTTGTTGGCTTCCATAGCAAAAACATAGTCAACTTTAGTGATTGAAAGCACAACAACCTTTTGCAGTCTTGAAATCCAACTGACTGTAGTACCTCCTATAGTAAAAACATACCCTATAGTACTCTTGCTATCAATATCACCCACTAGATCAAAGTTAACATATCCTTTTAGAGTAGAATTTTTTCCTCCAAAACATAGTTTCTTTGAAGTAGTAACTCTCAAATATCAGAGAATCCATTTTACGACATTCCAATGTTCCATTCCTGGATTGCTCATATACTTGCTCACAACTCCCACTGCATGTGCAATATCTAGCCTTGTACATACCATTGCATACATCAAGCTACCAACTATTGATGCATATGGTGTCTTAGATATTTTATCTTCTTCCTTTGGTGTTTTTGGACACATCTCCTTAGTCAACCTAAAATGACTAGGAAAAGGTGTACTAACTGCTTTTGCATCTTGCATGTTAAACCTTTTCAACACCTTCTCTACATATTCACTTTGAGACAAAAATAATTTTCTATTTTTCTTGTCCCATGTGATCCTCATACCAATAATTTTTTTGCTGCACCCAAATCCTTCATAGCAAATGAATTTTCTAATTTATGCTTAAGTTCATTAATATGATGCATGTTAAACTTGACAATAAGCATGTCACCAATATAAAGCAATAGGATAATATATCTGCCATTATCCAATTTCTTAAAATAAACACAATAATCAGAATGGCATCTTTTGTAACCTTGTTCAACCATAAAACTATCAAATTTCAAATACCATTGTTGAGGTGCTTGCTTCAGGCCATACAAACTCTTCTTTAACTTGCACACAAATTCCTCCTTACCCTTGACCTCATATCCCTATGGTTGTTGCATGTATATTTTCTCTTCCAAATCCCCATGGAGAAATGTTATTTTAACATATAGTTGTTCAAGATGCAAGTCTTCTATAGCCACAAGACTTAGAATAGTTCTAATAGAAGCAATCTTTACAACCATAGAAAATATTTCATCAAAATCTATACCTTTATTCTATGCAAAATTTTTTACCACAAGTACGGCCTTATATATTTTCTTGCCTCCATCTTCTTCCTTCAACTTGTAAACCCATTTATTTGGCAATGCTATTTTACCTACATGTAATTGGACTAAGTCCCAAGTTTGATTTTGTAGCAAGGGATCCATTTCTTCTTTCATTCCTAGCTCCCACTACTTTTTGGTATCTACCTACATAATTGCTTCTTCATAACCTTCAGGTTCACTAGAATCAGTTAATAATATAGAATATAATGATGGATAAAATATTTTTAGAGGTCTAGTTATCCTTGTAAAACGTCTAACACTTGTAGGAGTCCATGGGATAAATTGTTGCTGAGCATCAGGTACCATTGGCATTTTATTTTCTAGAATCTCATCCAACACCACATATTCCTTTTTGTCCTATTCATGCTTCTTTTCCTATAGATGATCCTTATACATGCCCTTCTCATTGAATATAATATCTTTTCTCCTATTTATTTTAAGATTTTCATAATCCTATAACCGATAACCAAATTCATCTACTCCATATCCAATAAAGGTACATTTTTTAGACTTAGCCTCAAGTTTGGTTCTATTTTCAATATCAACATGGACAAAAGCTTCACAACAAAAGGTTTTCACAAATAAATAGTTTGCCATTTTACCCATCCATTCCTCCTCTAGAATGACACTATCAAAAGGATTTGAAGGTCCTTTGTTTATCAAATAAAAAAATATGTACAAAATCATCCCAAAACTGTAAGGGTAGTCCATCATGCAATCTCATGCTCCTTGCACACTCCATAATGGTCCTATTCATCCTCTCAAAAACACCATTTTCTTCCTACAAATTCAATTATATGAACAATAATTTCAAATTCTCTACTGCAATACTCACCTCCACTATTATATCTAAGACACTTCTAACTTTTTTCCTGTCTCATTCTCAACCAAAGCTTTCCACTTTTAAAAAGTTTCAAATACTTTTGATTTTTGTTTTAGGAAATACACCCATGTTTTCCTAGTTACATCATCAATAAAAGTAACATAATAACAAGAGCCACCAAGAGAAAATACCTAAGTTGGTCCCCATACATCTGAATGCACAAGCTCTAATTTCTCACTCTTGTTCTCTTTCCCAACTTTGAGAAATCAAATTCTTATCTATTTTCCATAAACATTATTTTGTAGAACTCCAATTCAATCTGCTTCAAACCTGGTAGAAACTTTCTAGACTGAAGTATCTTCATCCCTTTCTCACTCATGCACCCAAGTCTATGGTGCCGCAATTATGTTTTTGTCCCTGTAGTAAGTGCTCTAACTGTCTTAGTAGTAACTATTTTTGTAGTAGCTAAGGAATAAGTATTACCAGTACACAAATACAATGTGCCTACCTTTTCACCTTTAGTGACCTTCCATACTTTTTCTATAAAGGTAACTATGCAACCTTCACTACCTAGTTGTCCTACAAAAATTAAATTCCTTCTCAAATTTGGAACATGCCTTACCTCTTGTAGCAATTGTTAGCTTATTTAATCTTTGAGATTAAATTAATTTTGTAACATTATAAGGTGCATATTTTGCTTAAATTAAATGTTAAAGGTAAAATTGGGAAAAATATTTTTAAAAAAATGACAAGCGTTGAGCACCAAAGTGGGAAAAAGAAATTTAGAAGTTTGGTTTTGTTCTATTGCCAAAAAGTAAGAGAGTTTCTAGGGTTCCTTGAAGGCTGCATTGAAAGAAAGATTCATACATGGTGACAAACCAACAAATTGTTGCTTCAAATCACATCCACGTTGTAGACGGTGTTATGAAACATTGCATATAGAAGGAGAATTTTCAAGGTAAAAAGATAGATCATCTCCTCATGTTAATTTTCCTTCAAAGTAAAGCCTCTTGGTGGTTGTAATCCCACTACTCTCTAGGTATGCTTTATGACATTAGGTCTATTGAAGTTATTAATTTCCATGGAATCATTAGATGACTATTTTGGAAAGTTAAATCATTCCCTGGGCTTTATTTTTAACAGGGGGAATAATGGTGAGTCTGTGGATGACTATTTCATTGAACTTTCATTGAAGTTGCTTAAACTTGTTTATTATTGAAAACCTTTCATGAAAATATTAAATATTGTAGACTATCAAGCCCTATTACACAAACCCATGAATGATTAGGTTTCTAGGAATTTTCCATTTTTGTTGTTCATGATGAATAGAGGCTAGTATGGTAATTTTTTGTTACTATAAAGGGAGGAGACGTGAATGAATCACAACCATCATATTTTTCATGGTGACAACTAGGGTTGTGTGAATAGAAAAGGGGCATATTAGTCTGCATAAAATGAGGCTTTCCATGAATGTTTTGAGAAGGATCTTGTTAGATTTTCTATTGGGATTGTGTTGTGCGCATTATCATTCATCAATAGAATAGTTTAATTTGTATCCAATATGTTATCATAGTATGGAATTGAGAGGGAAGCTTTAAGGATATAATGGATTACATTGCATGTGATTCAAAGCCCCTTACACATCAAGAACTTGATGCATTATCATTAGTTTGTAGATGACAGAGACCACTATATTTTTTTTCAGATGTTGTATCTCTATAGTATTGGTGATGCTTCATAGCTTGTGACACTTGCTAAGTTTGGTGTCTGTGATGGTTTCCACTTAAAATTATTCCATACAGTTGAGAATTGTGATGCCAGAGAAGATCAATAGGCATTAAAAACATATGAGAATGAGGAAGTGACTTCATAATCCAAAGGGTAGTTTAAAGTGTTTGATCAAAATTAATATACTTGGATTATATACATAAAGTAGCAGCGAAAGAAAAGACCTTTGAAGGAAAATGAAATATGTGTTGGTTGTTGATATTAAAAATTCCAAGACTCTTTTATGCTTAGCTTATTCTAAATTCTTGAAGAAAGTTGAGAGGTGCTCATTAGAGGAAGTGCAAGTTCCCAAAATTTAAAGAGTAACTAACCTTCTAAGATATTAGATAATGCCAATAGCTCTTGTTCACTACTTTGTATGGAGGGAATAATTGAAGACCACATATTAGATAGAGATGAAGAGAGAGAATGCATTGAATTTTTTTGGTAAATTTGTTATGAAATAAGGCTCTCAACTTTGGGACAACTCAAATAGCTAGTGGCTAACTTTCAAAAATTATAGTGGATAGTGGCAGGCTATTATGATAGTCTTATGTGTGTTATCAAGTTGACCTTTGAATATGAGCCAAGATAACATATCACAAGCTGAAATCAAGGACAGTGTGATCCTACTGCATAACCATGTAGAGTAGGTTCAAAGGATTGATCTATCATGTGAAAATCATGAGGTAAATTCATTAATGGCAGTGTTATGAATGACTATGAAGGTGAATAGTGAATAAAGAGTTTTGATCAGTGCTTAATGACTGTAATGAATTCTTTTGACTATGTTTTTCAATGTGACTAATGAAGGGCATTCTATGATAAGAGCAAAGGGAAATTGTGATAAAAACATCCTTTGATAGAGACAAGAATGACAAGATGAGGGTTTGGTAGTCACAAGTGAACAAAAGTAAATAGGTAGCTATTGTATGTAAAAGGGAGCAATCAACTATGAGAGTAAGAATATCAATATGACAACCTTAAGCATGATGGTAAATGTCCAGCTGGGTAAGCCAATGATGCAAAATGAAAAAGGAACACATAAAATTTTAGCAGTTATAAAACAACAAAAAAACAAAATATAGTCATGGTTTGATTCCAATGGTGTCAAGGCATGCAAAGTAAGTTTAAGGAATTCATGATAGTGTTGTCCAAGCATGAGGGAAAGTATTGATATAGTCATGAAAGTGCATAAGAGGGTAGTTCCCAATAAAATATGATAGTTTTTTCAAGGTAATCCTTCAAGTTGGTGATGAGAATACATGAAATCCTTGGTGATCTTCACAGTCAATAATGACAATCTTCATAATATAGCTCAATCTTTAGATTAAACTTTATTGATAGTTATCACATACAAATTCTGGTGCATCTTTCATTGATGCTCTGGAACTTGTTCGTTTGATTGATTCCATGCTCCAAAACTAAGTGAGATCTAAGTAAAGGACAAGTGTGATACTTAGTTACTATTATTAGCTTTGTATGTATCCTATATGAAGGTGCTAAGTAGTTTTGGTAGTATGGAGAAAGGGGTTTATCAAGAAAATGTGGATAAGGCTCTTAAAAGCATTTATGAAGAGGTTGAGCAGTTTGGAATTCTATGAGCAATTAAGGGACAATAGTTGGAACTTTTGAAAGCAGTAGTTGTAAGCATTAAAAGAAATTGGGGTGACTTGGATGGAGGTTGAGAGCATCTAGGAGGGTTATAGCATAATAGTGATTTACAATTATTTTGAGGAAGAAATTGTCATTTATTTTTGTTTTCACCATATCAAGGGGTTTGACTGAACTTACAGGCTCGATCGAACACTATTATATGTTCAAAAGAACCTATAAGTTTGGTCAAACCCATTGTTCAACCGAGCCACTCAATGAACCAATAAAATAATAATATTTTATAGGGTTCAGTCAAACCTGGGTTCGACTAAACCCCCTGAATTAGGGCATATAAAAAAAAGAAGTCATTGTCACACACAGTTCACATGACTGTTTGAAAAGTGGTGAACATGAATAGCGAAGGCGGTGAATGTGAACAACGAAGGTGACGAACCTAGGGGAAAAATTTGCACCACATTTCTAAGTTCATCAACCTCTTGACTGAGCCATAGTGAGCAGGAGGTTGGTCATTGAAATTGCATTTCAAATTTAATTTATTTTGAAAAAAAATTAAACCCTAAATGGAATGAAATGGTTAAAATTTATAGTAGATTTGAAATTAAGTTTGTTGAAATTGAAATTGCATTTTCTTGAAAATTTCTAAAGCCTTTCAAGAACAACAAACTTAATTTCTATTATGCTTTGATGAATGTTCATACCATGTTTTAAAGCTCCAATTTTGGCGTGGGAAGGGAGTGTCAAATTTGACTTTGCAGTCCATTTGTTTGAAAGATTTTGCGTACCCATTTTTAAAATTTGTCAAACAATTAACATATCTTGTCTATGCTTCCACAGTTTGCATACATTTCTACCAAGGCACTACCAATTGCATTTGCTTGAATGTTTCTAAAGCTTTACTTTGTTAACATATTTTTTTGAGGCATTATATCAAAGAAGTTCATGTGACTTCCAAATTTTGCATACATGTCTACCAGGGAACTTGCAATTGCAACTACAACATTTGGTAAAATTCCCCCTTGATGATTTGATTGATGTCCATACCCTTTCCAAAGATCCCATTTTGGCACAAGCAGGGGAAGGTTGTGGAATTTGTCTTTACAACTGTCAATTGCATTTGCTTGAAAGTTTCTAAAGTCTTTTCAACAAACCCATTTGTAAGGATAACATGATATTATTTAAGTACAAGCTTAAGTTTAAATCTTGCATTTGAAAGCTAAATTGCAATTAAAATTATATGTTTGAGGCAATACATATAAGACACCCATACAAAATAGTACAAAAGAAAGAGAAAAAATGTAAAGAATGCAGTTGTAACCTATACTTGAGAGCATTAAAATTTTGAAATTAAACATAAAGAATAATAGGATATATATATACTCTTTCAAATCAACACTGAATATAGGAGGATGAACTACATATTAGGATTTTTTTTTAATATAAATCAAGTAAAACTTATTCCTTTGAGTAGATGAATAAACTCTATTAATATTTAATAGTAAGGTTGTAAATGAAAAATTATTGTGGTTAGAAGATAAAAGAAAATAATACTAATAGGTAATATTTATATTAAGGAATGCCGTCTCCAATAACATACTTAACACTAATAATTGGGTTATAATCACATTATGTATCATGAAAACAAATCTTAACATTGATGAAAATACTATATTATGGATAATAATTATAATAAAACATAATAAATTGAAACTTTTTTCATATGAACATGCAAGGGAAATGTTAGTATGTATTATAAATAGTAATATTATTATTTAGAGTAAATTTAATATTGCAATAATAGTATTTACCATTAATGCTATGAAATGATAATAATGTTGTTATATATTAGTAATATAAGCATTGGAAGTGTTATTATCCAATATAAAGTGCCCCATGTCTAACAAACAAAACCATTAGCATTAAGAGAAAGTGCTACTAAATATTTCTTTTATTGTTGGTTTTAGGGAATGACCTTGGAGAACCAAATAGTAATGTTGTTAAACATTAAAAATTGTCGATTTTGGAACAAATGACAATACCATTAATTGGAGTAAATGCTATTTTAAAGTTTAAATTTATATTTTAATTTTAGGGTAAATACTTTTGGTTGAATTTATGAATTAGAAATAGAAATTTTGAAAGGGCCCCACCATTTTACAAAGACCAATAAAGAAACAAAAAATGATCAATCATATTGGCATGGAACAACAACAACAAAAATATAGTTGTAAGTTAGAAAAATAATGTCCAATTAGAAATACTCCACCAATAGTGGCAATGTATCTAATAAAGAGGGTCATTTTCCCAAAAAAATTAGTAGATCTATCATTTCACAACTTGAATCCAAAATTATTCAAGGAACTATATCTTATTGTCAACCTTATCCTTTTCCATGAATGAACCTAGTTGATGTTTTTAATGGACTTTACATCTTTAGTTTCCAAAATTGAGACCAAAGGGAATAAAGGGTTCCTATAATCTTCTAAACTTGAACCTTCTTCATATTTTTAAATTATTAGAAGAAATACCAAGAGATGAATGTTGTAATTCAAGAGAATGGTAGAGGAAATGAACTCCAATTAATCCATCTGTAACATGATTCTTGTCTCTACCAATCTCCTCTAAATTTGTCTTGACAAGACCTTCTAAATTAGTCATGTCTACAAGAGGACCAACCACCTCTTGATTATGCTTAAAGGGAGCCTCAACGAAATCCCAAGGTAAACAAGGCTCCATCTCATCCTTATGCATTTTGTTCAACCTTTCCTTCCTCTAAAATTCCTAAACCTATAAAATATGTATAGCTATCTACACATGACAACATGGTGAAAACACAAGAAAATCATATAGCATGACATGTTGAACCCAAATAAAAAAATTCAAAAATAATTTAAGCTATAAGTATAAATAGTTTGATAGTAGAAACTTTATACATATAAAAATATGATAAATGTGTGATTATTTTTCTTTCTAATCTATAATTTTTTGATGTGCTTGGCTATATAATTGAGATGATTCATTCATTTAATGTAATGCTAAAAATTTAGGAGATATCAAGCTACCATTCTGCATAACTCTCACATGGAAATAAGAATATTATTTTATTTTAACTAAATAAATTGTATGTACTCTATCTTGAAAATTACTAATTAATTTTGAATTATATACTTATAATTTAAAATAAGAGCATCCTTTGTAACATGGAATAGATAGGTTAATTAATGAAATAAAATATGTTTTTATATTAAGAAAAATTTACAAATATATGGAGCTCATACATTGAGAAATTGACTAAGATGTAACTTTCTATGAGAATTAAGATGCTCAAATAATTTATATGCTTTCTTTCAATAATTAACATTAGAAATTAATACTTGGCTCATACTGTATACCCACCTCCCAATGGTTTGGAATGGATCCATTTAGATGGAGAAGGATTTCAAAAGGCTCATGGTACTTGTGGACCCCTCAAAGGCATGATATAGAACACATGAACTTTATTTATGAAATTTAGTCTTTAGTTGTTGGCTTCTAGTATGAATGTTATCTATAAGGTGGAATTCTTAGTTGAGACTCTCAATCTTCCATTGTTGGTTTCTAGTGTGATTATACAATATGATCCAAGTATTAATTTATAATGTTAATTATTGAAAGAAAGTTTTATTTCATAAGAAGAGGTATGCTGACATATTCCAAGGCATGTTATTATCCACAATGCATGAAACTTCTTCACATCTCTACCAAGTTATAAATAGATATAGATCTTCCATTTCCATGGAGGAGATTGATGATTTAAAAAGAAAATATCATGCCATTTCTTTCTTGAGAAGTCATGTTTGCATTCATGATTTGCAACTTCCATCTTCATCCAAAAAGAAATTTTGTTATCGTTATGTGCCTGATATTAACAAATCCAAACCTTCTTTTGAGCATGATCGCCAACACAAAGGTAAATGAGTGGAAACAAAAGAAATCTAGATTAATGGCTTTTAGCATGTTGGTGGTAAATCTACATCTTTTTGAAAGTGGCTTCCCAGCTTATCAGTCTTATGTTTACTAAGGTTTTGTAATCTCCAGTGTTATGTATTCAGGTCACAGGTATACCTACTATGATGTCTTATTTTGGGTATTTTGGGTGCATAAGAGAATGTGAATATGTACTGATGTATTCAACCAATGTGCTTATGTAATGTTGTAATCAAACAATTGGTCATTTGTACTAGGACCTTACTGGTCTTTTTGATATTTTGTAAAATTTGTTACTTGGACTGCAACTGGGGGTTTTCTTGTTGGTTCTTTCGGTCCGCCTGAACTAGCTATATGTAAAATATTATATATAAATAAAATTATAAGTGGTCTCCCACTTTTTCTTAAAAAAAAAGTTCTTGTAAATGTCCACATCTTTTTCCTTGACATAGTTACTATTTTTCCTATAACAAGATTTTCTTTTATGCAAGGTCCCACTCACTCCAAGATTAGTACAAAAAAAATATACCCGTAACACCTAGAATGTAATATGACCAAGGATTAATACCAAATGAAAGAAAGTAGTGGTGTAAAAATATTCCTGCACTAATAAATGGGATATTATATACTCAAGCACTAACAATACCTACAAGCCAATCATATGAATCATGTGATATTATATACTTAGCACTAATAAATGAGATGTTTTGAAACTATACATTAAAAGTGGTTTATTGAAACCATGAGGGAAAATAATTCAAACACAATTTTTGTATTCCACTTTGATATATTCAAGCCCATTAAAAGATTTCTTATGATTTTTCATAATGTTGGTCAATACTTTACTGTAAATATTCTATAGTCATGCTCTTAAATGTCATAAGAATATGTCATAAGAGGGTTTCATCTTATAAAGCTATAATGATATTATATGCTCTTAGAACATTTTAGACACCTCCCAAAGCATTCAACAAATGACAAATAACTACCAACACAGAGTGAGGTGCCTGATTTCCTAATATGAGGTCAAAATAATAAATCAAAATGTTAGGATGCAAGGTTGACCCACCTTTCCCAATACTTGGCTAAGTTTATCATCTATTGAGGAGTGGATCCCAACAAAAAATGTACTTAGTGCTTACTACTAATCCAAGGAATGCCTATTCATTTTTTCTTTATTGTATGCCTAATGACTCCTCATCTCAAGTTAAATTGTGGGAATGGATTTTTATGCCCTCCCTATCACTAAATGGCTACAAGGAGGTGAATATGATATGGTGGAAAAAAAAAAGATACAAGTTGGTTTAGTTCTCATAAACTCTCTAAAAAATAATTGAATTCCTACATCCTAACTAGAAATACCATGAGGGTTTTAGATCCCATTTTAGACAAAAAATATTCTTATACTCATCACTAGTTCACTTGGACCAACTAAAGAGATGGTGAACTAAGGGAAACTTAGTTGTATTGATAGATTTTACTTAGTTATTTCTCTTTCCATTGTCCCCTCTCCACAAAACACCCTTATTTAAGTAGATTCTATTAAACCTATCTCACATATCACCTCCCAATTCTTTAAAATTTTCAAACTTCTTATTCCTCATACCTAATAATCTATCCTTCAAGCTCAACACTTTCCACCTCAATCAAATTGATCACCTTGCTTCCCTAATATCCCTTTGGTTGATGTTCCTAGACCTCATCAAAATGGTAAGTGGATACAATTGTGGAATGATGCAATTAAATCTATTGCACTACCTTACTATGATCTTACAATAAGAATATGGCTAGAAAGAGATCTAGAATGGAAAAAAAATATGGATCCAAATAGAAAAAAAAAACTTGTTTTGGCTTTAGCACTTACTAATAACTTTTCTACAATGAGTGGTTGCTTCCGTTGAAATAAAACTTAGAAGATTTGAACTTAATTGTGGTAGAGGATCTCAATTAAGAGATAGGCTACATTGGATGAAAGGATATAAGGGATACAAATTATTTTTTAGTTATCTCGAACATATTTACATTCTCAAGAGTGGATAATATCTATCGTTGATCAAGAGAGGTAGTTCCATGACAACTCTAATGATATTAAATCCATTTTCCTCCAACATTACAAATAATTTTTAATTGATCTAGTTGAAGGAGATCCACTTCAAGATATAGTTGAGGAATTGATTGGCACTTGCATACCCAAAATAATTGGTCTCAAAAAATAGGCACATTTAGATAATTTATTCACCCTTGAGGAGGTTGATATTTCCTTGAAGGATTTGAATACTCAAAAAGTCTTGGAATAGATGGTTTAGCTACACAATTCCTTAAAACAATATGTCCATTCATCAAGGAGGACTCTATGAGGTATAAAAAGTAGCTTTATCAAAGGGATCCATTATTTAAATTCTATTAATCAAGGGTTGATAAATTAATTCCTAAAAGATTTTTTATTTTTTTATCTGAGGGTGGATACTAATACCTCCTACAAGATTGCAGCTAAATCCATAGCTAAAATAATTGAACAAATGACACAAGAAATTGTAAGACTAGAAAAAACTATATTTATATAAGAGGGAGATTTAAATTATAAAACTTGAATCTTTTTAAGGTATCTCATTAGATTCCACTTACTCTAAGTTAAATTTAAAAAACAACATTAAAATCCACAAAAAAAAAATTCAAAGACATAATAAATTATTACAATATTATTTAAAAATCTAATTGTAATGAACATGTTATAGTAATAAATATTCAAATTTTAAATCTTTGAAAATATATATAACCAAATTATCCTTAGTTTTCATGTATAATTTGTGATGAGAATGTTGAATATTGTGATTTTTTAGGCCAATATTTAGGCATTAATCCACCATTGTTAAAATGATCCTTAGTTTATTCATTGTTTTTTTATGTCATATTTTTTGTCAATTTCTATTAAACCAAACTCAAAATAATGGTATAGATTAATATTCATGTCTTTATCATAATTAGAAGTTGTATAAATTTTTAAATTACATATTTTTTAACATATATAAAATTTATGGTTGGATTAGTGAGATATTTATAACAAGTATGCAATATATTTAGTCATATAATTAATTTTATAATAGAGATGAATAATTAAATAAATGTTATAACAATATATAAGAGTTAGATAAAAGAATTAAAATTAGATATATTAATAACAAATAGTGATACTATTATTGAGGGTAATATAAAGGGGGATTGTCATACTAAAATAAGTCACAAATAAAATCACCCGAGTAAGAAAAGTATTTTATTGATAATCTTATTAGTGATGCTAAGTTGGTAATAAAAGTTTTGCAAGCAACAATGAGCTGAAAAATAATAGTGTTTATGCACTATTGTAAATATATATATATATATATATATATACATTATTAATATTATTAATAAAATTTATTATAGTATTGATATGGGTATTAATGGATGGTATTTGTAACAGTATAAATGAGGGTATATGTAAACATGATATCACTATCACATTAACATTTCTATTATGAGTAGAGTTTAATATTATTTGTGAGTAATAAAATTGATAGAATGTTTGTATTAATAGTAAAGGGAGCCTTAATATCATCAAGAATTGTTAATACTCTTATCAATATTCATATCGATAGTTACCTTAATACTAATGTTAGCATACTTAACCTTATTAATGTTCATCAATAATTGGATAGCATTTTTGGCAAAACCTTAAATTATAGATGTTGAAATATGAGAGGAAAATAAATAAATAAATGCAAACGATATAATTATTCATGTTGTTATTACCATCAAAAGTTACATATTTAGTACTTTAAATGCCATCATTGGGTCATGAGGGACTATCCTAATAATCATAATACCATATTGACCTTACTATCAACAAGAAATAGAAGTAGGAACAACTCATTGTGGGTTACTATGACATAACCATTTTAATGAGAATATTATTAGTGTAACCATTAAATTGTGATACTTGCAAATTTAATATTTAAAGTATAGTTAATAGTGAGAGATGCATTAATAATAGTATCTCATTAGCAAGTTAAACCAACAAATTAATTAAAGAAAGGATGTTAATTCTATTGGCAATGGTTATTGTTGTGTCATAAATGCTTAAAGCATTAATTAGCGTAATTAAAGGATTCAAAAAAAAATTATTGGGTTTTTCTAGTGAAAAATTATGGGTATAACAATTATATATTTTTTAACATATATAAAATGTATGGTTGGATTAGTAAGATATTTATAACAAGTATGCAATATGAAGTCAAACTTTATTAGATTTGATTCTTAGTAAATTAGTTTTAATGATTCAATTTATAGCTTTATGCAATCTATAAGTTTAAATAGTTTGATGGTATCTAAACTTTATACATATAAAAATATGATAAATGTTTGATTATTTTGCTTTCCAATCTATAATTTTTTTATATTCTTGGCTATACAATTGAGATGATTCACTCATAATGTAATGATAAAATTCATCCTCATATGGAGGATTTTATATTATATTCCATTAAATTGACCCTTTTTATGAGATTCTTATGGAATATTGATATTCTAATGTGAATTCTTAATTTTAGACATATCTTAACAAGATAAATTTAGGTTCAATGAAGGTAATATAACATTTTTTCACTTACATAATCCTATTTTGAAGTTTATTTATGTTAACAACTATTAGATTAGATATTTTTATCCCCAATTATTTTCAAATAATTTTACACTAATTTTTATTTTCTTATTCTTTCTTTCATTGTTTCATTTAAAATTAGAACCATTTAAGGATGCTATGTTATAGATTATAGTTGTCTTCCAATTCTTTTTAAATTTTTAATGGTATGGAAATAATATTGATGAGTAAATGAATTATTAGAACTGTTTTAGATAAATTATTATCTATATCTAGATATATTATTTACCAAGGTCTCATTGCTCCTTTAGGTGTACATACATATATAACATGGAAAATGAAGATGTTCCACCTACAAAAAATTTGTTTGGAAATACCACTAATGAGATTAAAAAATTGAGAGATTCATTAGCACAGGGTGCAAACCCGGGGATATATAGTGAACCATGTATGTTAATATTGCATAGTCTAGAAAAACTAAAAGATGAACTTGAGAGGACTAGTGAATATTCCCTAGATAGAGTGGTTGTTATTCTTTCCCGCATGTGGGAAGTACATGGTGGCATTCCCCTTAAAAAAATACAGGATAATGTGAGCAAAGAAATGATAAAAGCCACTTTTTTCCATTTTATCAAAATGTGTGTAAGGTTAGGGGATACTAGGTCACTAGATGTGTCGATCATGCTATGGCCTCATTGATCTACCCATGATTTCTCATAGCACATGGTCTATACCCAAATAATGACCAAATTCCATTGTATTTTGTTCAGTAGTTGTATGCTGAGGTCCATTTGGGCCTTAAAGTGAACTACCTGGACATTCCACCATATGCTGGTCAAGGGCATGGCAGGATTACTGATAGGCCCACCTATCATCGGGTAGATAGACCACCCCCAATTTTTATGGTATTGGTTGGTGAGAGGTCTCCTACTCTCACCCCAACTCTAGCCCCCATAGCAGATGAGGTTGTCGTTGCTTCCCAAAAGGAAGTAATTGGCATTGTAGGTGACATTACAACTACCACCACTAGGATATCTGATGATGGTGTAGGTCATTATTTGATGTCCAATCATTCTTGATCCATGCCATTTTCAGCACAGTGGACCACCATGGATCCTTTTACAGTGGTCGACATCCCTACTCCTACATATCTTGATGCACTTATAGGAGATATGGCACGCATGACTCTGCATTGCTTGGCTAAGGACCTGTTGGAGGCATATGCCCACATTGCATCAGATAATGAGACCGGTATAGAGCATGTTAGAGATTATTTGAGATGAAGAGGTCGTTCAGTTCTAGGATCTCATCACACTTAGTCCAACACTAGTGCACATTAGGATCCACCTATAGATCATTCAACAACTACACAAACTATGGGTTTTACTGATATGTTGATTGGTTCTAGTTCATTATCGCTCATTCCATCTCACCTTCATAGTCCTCTACATTCATCATTTATGGAATGACATAGGATAAATCAGATGGATGCAAATGTTGATTCATCACTTGACCATGTGGTGGAGGCAACCCTTGCAGAGGACTTAGGTCATTTGATATTAGGTGATGTGCATGTATGTGTGTATGTGCATGTTTCAATTCTTTTTTCATTATTTTTATTTATTTTTAACTAGATATTCATGTAAGTTGATATATATCTATATATATTGTTACAAGTGAACATACCTCATATCACTTCTAGCCTTGGTCCAAATCATGTGCATGATTGGCATGACTCTGTTGCCAATGGACATGTGAGTTTTACATTGTTATATAATCACATGTGTATATGTACATGCAATATTTATGTATGCATAGATCTATATTGATATTTAAAAATACAAGTTAATTTAAAAATAACTTTCATAAAATTTATGTAATATAAATTATATGTATTTAACACATCCTTTACACAATTTTATTTGCAAGGCTCAACACATCCATCAGAGCAAGACCATTCTCATTCAGATGGTCATTTGACTAGGAGTAGACATTCATATTAGGCCCTGTACACTAGATTTATGATCTTTACCACATGTATTTGCTTATATGATGATCTTTAGTATTCAATATTTGATGATCTATAACTTACATTTGCTTATATGATATACAAACATTTTCTTATTCGTTGATATTTAGTATTTGACATTTGATGATCTTTAATTTACATTTTGCTTATATGATATGTACATATATTTTCTTATATGATATATACATATATTTTCCTCTTTGCTTATAATATGTGTTATGTTTATACATTGAATCCCTTTACATGTATGTACATTTGTTTGCTTATGGTTTAAACATGTTTACACATAATATATGTATGCATTTGCTTTAAATATTCAATATACATACATGTTTTCTTATTTTATGATCTCTTACAACTTACATTTCCTTATATTCAATATACATTTGATCTCTGGTAGAATTTTAGGGAAATCAATGCCACTTTATAATTAAGTTCATTCATGTTGATCAGAATAAATATTTTTAAAAAAATGACTTTTAAGCAACATGAACCATTGAGTTGAGAACAAGATATAATCTTTTTGACAAGTAACTTGAAATTCAATTCAAATATAATGAAGAAAATTCAATTCAAATTATACCTCTAGATTATACATTTTTGACAAGTAACTTGAAATTCAATTCAAATATAATTAAGAAAGTTTAATTCAAATTATACCTCTATTATACATTTTTGACACTTTAAAAAAATTCTAAAATTACTAGATATGTTGTGCATACCTATGAATTAAATAACAAAAAACTCCACAATGAAGTAACTTGTTTGTTTACTACTTGATTCATTTAAACTAGGATCTAGTTATTCCATGTACACTAGAATAATTTTTTCCCCATCCCATATGCATATAAATAGAAGCTTATTTTTCATTATTCTGGATATCAAATTGCAAGATTAATTCTCATTTATATCACTTGGAGCACAAATTTTGGAGAATTTTTTGCACATTTATCAAGGAGGAAAATATTGGAGCTCGAAAAATTTTCATTTTTATCAATAAGGGGAAAATTTGGAGGAGAATTTAACTAAGTTAGTAGAGGACTTTTTTTGAGTCATCTTTAATTTGAAGAATAAAATGAGACAACAAAGAAAAAGAAAAAATGCATCTCAACGGAAATTGTCAAAAGAAGAACAAAAGAGGTGTGAACAAAACTTGGAAAATTATCATAGAAAGAAACAAGGTACATGCTTGTTTCTTCTCTATCACACTCTAGACCACGTGTATTTAGGAATTTTAATTTGCAAAAACATGAGTATTCATTTGATGGGATGGAACCCATAATGTGCATTACTCCACCCAATAATTTGGTTAGTACACCTAAACATAAATTTGTATGTGCATACATTTTGCATTGGATTTCTTATTAAAATTAGAAATGTTTAATGGATGACCATTTTTCAACTTACAATATCCCAACTTAAAATGTACTCTTAAACTAAAACATTGTACATTAAATCCTTCCCTACAAACCTTACACTTATCTTTTACCAATACCTTTTTTTAATGTTTTTTTCATCACATTATCATTGTTGAGTATTCCATCTACACAATTTTATCTTTACTTTGTTCATGAAGAAAATGATAGTGTACTTCAATACATGCTTAGTTCTCCAATGAAACCTTAAATTTTGTGTCCCTCACTATGCCACTTTTATTTTCATAATGTTTTCAACCACATTAATTATTTTATGGCTTTGCAAATTCTTATATATTCTAACTCTGCACTTTGAAAGAAACCATTATTTTTTTCTTAATTATTCATGAAACTACACCTTCATGTACAATGAAGTAGCATTCTAATGCTGATATTTGGTGATCAATATCCCCTATCCAATCTACATTGCAACATCTAATTAGCTTAATATTTTTCTAAAATCCCATTGAATTTAATCTAATGATCAATAGAGCCTTCAAAATATTTTTAAAATATTTTAATAAACACCCAATTCTAAGCTCTAGAATTATTTGAAAATTAGAACTCAAATTATACTTAAAGCAAATGCAATGTAAGGTTTTCTAGAGACTAACACATGTATACATAAAAATCAAGCTATATGGTTCTAAGGAATAATAGTTATATGATAGATTATTCTTTTTATGTCTTAACACACATTTGTTTTGAAGGTTTCTTACCATCATTTATTGGAGTACCTATTAGTTTACAATTATCCATCTTGAAGTTTTTGTAAGATTTCACTATGGAGATATACATCCAATACCAAGAAATCCTAATTGAAAGAATAGGAGAGATTTTTTGTCCTTGCGCATACGTCTCATTTTTCTTGGACAATATAAAGACTTCCCTTTACATTTTTTGTTTCTTTGTTTCCTTTTCATTTTTATTAGGCCTTGTTTTTATATTTTCTTTCTTTTCTTCTTCATTTCAAGCTTATTTTGTGCTTTTTCAAACTTTCAAGTTTTATTGCACTTGAATGACTATAAATACTGTGAAATGTCCTCAAGTCATCTTGGTCATGCAAGTTGCAATGCTTATTTGATCCTTGACTCCAATTCCTTAAGCCAATTCCTTTTGTTTCAATATTTGTGTTTGGTTTTAGTTGATTATTTGGGTTGTGTTTTATGTCCCAAAAAGTTTTTAACTTTTTTCATCTTAGCATGATATTGGAAATTTATTTGAAACCTTGGAATATCTTATAGCTCAATTTTGTTGGGGCTCTTTGGATCACCTTGTTATACTCTAAGAGTTTCCTTTGATGTATCACTAGCCTAAAAGTTGTAAGTCACTTGTATGCATAATCCTCAAACTTTGATGCTTGGCATGGAATTTGACCTATGTGTATCCTATCCTTGGCTATGCATTTATGGATTTTTTTTCATACATGTGTATGTAGTTGTTTTATGTTTTTGGTCTTTTCTTTTCATTGCTTAAATGTTCTCATTATTTTTATGTTTTATGCTCTAGGGATTCCTTGAGATGGAGTTGAGCCAAATATAGATATTGGATCAAATGAATCCGTTGAAGAACACACAGACCTTGAAGTTAGGGAGGAGACCCAAGTACAAACAATGTTTATTGGAGAGAGGTAAGGATCACTTCCTTCTACTAGTATGGATGAGCATATAAAACTAGCAAAAACTTCTCTCACTTATAGCATCATGTCTTATTAGTTTCTTTTCTTGCATACATAAGCCGCACTTATTTAACATCATCTCTCAATTTTGTTTGAAAAATATTTTGTGACATGTAGGAAGGGCTCAACAAGCAGGAAGTTTTCATGCTCAAGTTGAGCCAAATCTAGAAATTGGATCAAATGAATCTACTCAAGAACACATGGTCCTTGAAGATAGGGAGGAGGCACAAGTTCAAACAATGCATGTTGGAGAGGGGTCGGGATCACTTTCTCCTACTGGTATAGATGAGCATATAAAACTAGTTGAGAAGGTGAGGAAACAAATTTCTCATAGAAATTTAGATCATTTAATTGAAATGGATATGGAGAAACTGAAATATTATGCCAACCAACCTTATAATAAGAGAAACAGGTCAATGACTAAATCTATAAATGGAATGATCAATCATCATTTCAATCATTTTGATACACTTGAAAAACCCCAATTGTTATCATGTTTACTTCTTTGTGATGAGCTCAAAGAGTCATTACAATTTTTGTGCATACATTTGGCATCAAATAAGAAAAAACACATGGGATTACAAAAGGATATTGTTCAAAATGTTAAAAAGGGTTTAGATTCCATTGGGAAAGGATCTCAATTAGTGGATAAGGCCACTACGAGAAGGGTGATGTTGAGATCTATTGTACATCAAGATATGGGAAGAAAAAGAAAAATGTCTGAACTTTCAACTAAAATTGGTTATAGTAGAACCACATTGATAAAATATGAGAAAAAGAGAAAGTTTTTGGATGAGAGTTTAGAAAGCCATTGGGAAATTATGTGTAGAGCTCCTCATTCTGACAGGATTGAAGATGTTGTTAGGAACTTTGTCTCAGGTTTTTGGCATGATTAGACTCGTCCATCATCGAATACTAGAGATGTTATGAGACATAGGATTGGACCTAGTGAAGACACCTAAAAATGACCTAGGCCTACAAGCTTCATTTTTATCACTTTCATCCTAGCATAATTTTGACATTTAATTATGTCCTTGGTCCACATTCGACATTGATTAAATAATTCATAATTATTTAATTAATTCATGTCCTTTTATTCTTCATGATTATTAAATAAATAAATTTCATTTATTTATTAAATATGTCGTTAACTGTCTAAGTCTTCCCTTAATTAAATAAATTTCTTAATTTATTTAATTACCCTTTCTGGATTTATTTTTTCCTGATTATTAAATAAATAAATTTTATTTATTTATTTAATGTGTCACTAATTGTCGTAATTAAATGAATTAATTAATTTATTTAATTATTAGTCTTATCTCCTAAATTAAATAATTAAATTTATTTATTTAATTTCCAAATTTGATATTCTTCTCATTTTAAATAAATTAAATTATTTAAAATGTCATCTCAATCTTAACTGTTAGTTCACTTTGGTAAATAATTGGAAAATCAATTATTTATTATTTCACAAAATCCATAATTTGAATTAACTCAATTCAAAATGGAAACTAATCTTCTAAAAATCAAGTAATTAGGCTGATTCTTGATTTTCCAAATCTAATCTTTAGTCCAACTCTTATCTTCTTGATTTTTTGAATCTCACAAATCAGGTAGTCTTTATCTTCTTGATTTTTGAAAATCTTCATTTTCTAATTAATTTATCTCATTTATTCTCCACTGCCAATCCGATTATCTAATATATTATCTTCACCATTCGATTAGTGAATTTTCCCTAACCCTAATTAGGGATTCTCATATTTAATCTAGACCTCTCATTCTAGGTCTTTCTTAAGATTCAATCTCATCTGTCCACTCAAAATTTTGTTTTCTATAAAAGACAATTTTGCTCATAATTTCGGGATCGGACCACTTCATTTTAATATAGGCATTATAGTCATTTAGCATTGGTAGTTATTATTTTCATTTATCATTTTTCATAGACATAAGCATAATTCTATCAAATCCTTCAACATTTGCATAGGGCTTTGGCATTATTATAGGTTGCTCAATCTAAACTTTGAGGGCCTCATTGACTTGCTGCAAACTAGAATGTGCTATGAAGGTGAAACATGGAAGGAAAGGAAGGTATAATCTTTTTTGTTTTGATTTTCCATTGTTCTTCATAGCCTCTTTGGATTTTTGATGTTTATTATCTAATAAGCTAACCCATCTAATTTTCCTCAGTTACATAGGTGAACCCAACATTTTGTAGAAAAAAATTGTGTTTTCTTGTTTGTTTTCACTATTTTGAAGGTCACAGCCAAGAATTCATATGAAATCTTGTCACTTTCTTTTGAGCACAAAAAAATGGGTGAATAAAATATTTTAAATTTTTTTTTGGGTTTTGTAGATATCGCTCTTAGCTTTCCAGAACATCAAACAATTTCAAATTTGGTTAAGATTTGAGAAAGTTATTGCTGTTTTAATTTGATGTTGTCATTAAATTTATTTATTTATTTTGGTTACTAATTTTTGTTGGCAGCATGTGGCGTTGGAGTTTTTTGTGGGTCAAAGACATATATTCAAACTACTGACATGTGGTTTTGCAGCTACGTTTGTCAAAGATTTATCTCTCAAACCACTTGTTTGCATTTTTTTAATCTAGGAACATTTCCTTTGGTGCTCTAAAATGAATTTTGTTTGCAAGTGTCTGATTGTGTTTGAACAAATGGTAGGTGATTATGCTCTCACTTTGTGAAAACTCAGTGATTAGAAAATTAGACTCATTTTATCTATTGTACACCCTCATGATTTGGTATATCAGAGTATCCTCTCCCCTTGCGCTCTTAAGTGATC